>JAHLJS010000211.1:0-136936 GCA_038502445.1 Eremochloa ophiuroides
CCGACTGTAGAATGGGGGCATTTCGACAGGGCGGTTTCTTAAGGAACCGCCTGTGTAGAAATCGATTCTACAGGCGGTTCTCTTAAGAACCCGCCTGTATAAATCGGTGTCAATTTTAAAAATTTAGTTTATCAGACGACTTTAAATGAAAAACTGTCTACATAAAAGTTGTAGATCTCGAAAGTTATGAAAGTTTGTAGTTGAAAATTTTTTCATTTGAAATCATCTTGGTGACGTAAATTAGGCTCAAAGTTTGAATTTTGAAATTTGACTTTTTGAAAAAAGCCTCGGATTGGAGAAACTGTCAAAATGAAAGTTGTAGATCTCAAAAGTTATGACACTTTGTAGTTGACAACTTTTTCTTTTGAATTTGTTTAGGGCCTCAAATAGTCAATTTTCCATCGATCGTTATAATATGTGGGGAACCAAACTCTCTTTTAAACACAAGTGAGAGTGTGATGCAGTGGTAGGGAGGGGTACGCGCGAGGTGGACGTCGGGGGTTTGAATCCCACCGGCCATGTAGCGCCATGTATTTTGCGCGAAAAATGCCGCGACTTGCCGGTGGCCGGTGGGTCCCTTCCCATATATAATTTTTTTGTTTTGCTATTTTTAAAACGTGATTTTCGGAAAATTATTTGTACAAACGGTTTCTTAAGTGAACCGGCAGTACAAATCCGATTGTACTAGCGGTTTCACAAAAACCGCCTGTACAAAGGGCGGATTTCTACAGGCCCGTAGCGCAGGCGGTTCTAAAAAATGCATGTAGAAAATGGCTTTAGAACCGCCTGTATCGTGGTTTCTGTACTAGTGCTTGCTTCTTAGTTCTCACCTGACTACTTGAGGCAGCTAGGCCTGAGGGGGAGGGGCAGCCGGGCGACCGGAGGATCTGGACCTGCCCTCCGGCAGGAGACCAGCAGTCGGCAGAAGGCACCACCGGTCCACGCGATGGCCAAAGGGGCGATGAGGCGTTGCTGCGTGGAGCATGGTCGTTCCGTCGTCATCAGGGCCCTGCGCTGTGTGCCGCGATTCGAAGATGGGCGAGGGCCAGATACGCGGATCGGCGACGGCGACAGCGGAACATCGCAAACAGGCGGCCGTGGCTCCCTACTTGTGACTTTGTGAGTCGCCATCACGATAGGAAGCGGGGAGGCGGATCTCGAAAAAGTTATTCCCGCATCAACTGGGCTTCGCCCCGGGCAGCCCGCGGTGCAAATCCACCCTTCCAGTGAGATCCTCATGTACCGCCGGATCTGGTCAAGATCCTTGTCCATGGCCATGGAGAGGAAGGCTAGGGACGGTGGGAAACTCAGTCACCTTCACAGATCAAGAAGGGGTGCCAGGGTTCGCCACGAGGCTCCCCACTTAGCTGCTTCCGCCGAATGGCGCCGAGCTCGCGCAAATACCCACACTCAAGCAACATTGGCGACAGGAGATGCATGCGGAGAAGCAAGAGGTGGGTGGCGGGGAGGACAAAGATGCGTGCGGTTGAGCAGAAAGAGGCAATGCCGGGGAGGAGACAGGAGAGAGAGAGGAGAGAAACCGGGGCAGAAGCTAGGGTTGGGAGACGGAGGGGGGGTTTCCACAAAATGGTTCCTAGGTGTCTTTTGGAGAAGGCAATGAGATGCTGGATTTTCTCTTCTTTGCATGGAAATAAAATTTCAAAAGAGGGTCTAGTCGTAAAATAATTGAATGTGTGCTTCACTCATACATTGATAGATGGACTGTGGGTTGTTTTTCTAGGAAGTAGAGGGGTTTTATGCAAAACTGGCTTGGCGACGTGTCGCCACACCGAGCCTTCTCGCTCCCATGAAACGCTGTCGTGTGAGCAATCCCCTGTAGGTTTTAAGAAACCTGATGGCTGCATAGCGCATGATTTTTGAGCAAAAAATGCGCGCGATTTTTGCTATTTTTAAATACTTTTGCAATTTTTGCATGAAAAATGTCTTTTGTAATCTTCCGTATAGGATTGTATACATCTTTTTTACAAATCTTTCGTAATCATGCATTAAATATTTTAGCCACTAAATTAAATTAAATGAAACAGTTTCAACAACAAAGTTCGAAATCTTGTCGAGCAGTGCACCAAAAATTAAATGAAACAGTTTTAACAACAAAGTTCGAAATCTTGTCGAGCAGTACAACTTTGGTGCAAGATGTGTCTACTTCTGTAATTATTTGAAAAATGCACATCTGAATATCAAAATATGTGAATTAAATCAAATATTTGGAGACACTAAGTAAATTCAAATAAAAAACTTATCAACAGAAAAAAAAAATATATAGATTAGGTCGTGCACTACAACTTTGGCATTAATTATGTACGCACTCGAGGTTGTTTAGAGATTTATTTGTTGACTTCAAAATCTATGAACTTAAAGCACATATTTGTTGACTCTAAATGAATTCAACTTTGTTACAGATTTTATTGGGAAACTAGGTATAAACCATCTGATGTTCTTTGAAAAGTTAATTTTCAAATTTCAAAACCTATAAACCTAAAATAATATTTTGAGACTAAAAAAATTCAAATAACAAAATTTTCAGCTACAAAGTTTTAGACCGAGTCGAGGGCTAAATTTTTGATACAAAGGTTGTCTTCATCTGTATTCATATGGGAAATTATGAATTATTTTTTGACTTAACTATTTATAAAGATGGCCATCTTAAGATATCGATTTGTGAAAAATAGATTTCTAGAGACTGATAGTTCAAGTGGCAGCGTTCGGCGTTCCTGGTTCTCGAACATGAGCTTTTTAACATGCTCGCCTCTAACAAAATGATCTACAGAAACTAACATCTTATGTTGACCGCACCGCCTCTGTTAATCATGATTTTAAAAGGCAGTCGCTTAAGATTATCCACGTCTAGTAGAAATTGTCCTAGTGGCCTCAAGATTTACGGAGGTGCTAGCTAGATGTGCCTGCCTCTATTAATCCGTGGGTTATCTCCTAAAGTTATGTTTATGGCAGTGATATTTAATTATGTTAATCTTATATCAGTTTCCTATAGACAACTAATCGTTTATTGCTCTAACATTTATTATGGGCATCCAAATTTATTTGTTTGGTCCTGAACCTGAATTTATCCCTGAATTTTGATCAATTATGGATCTTAAGAATGCTAACCAGTGCAGCAACACATGTTGATGTGCAAGTACCGCAAATAATAAGATAGATTAGTAACCTAATTAAACCCATTTCCTTGCATTATTGATAATTATAATGTTATAATTTTTTAGTTAGCTCACGCCTTGCAACAGTTAAACACATTTGGTTGTCTGATTGTACATATTCCATGCAAACTTTTCCTTTCTAGATACTAATTCATGGTTCCTAGGTTTTGTGAAACCTTTTGTCCACCAGGTTGTTCAAGTTTCCTTACATACCCTTCTTGTTTGTAATTAGGAATTCATGATACCTACACTATTTTATTCAAAAATTGTTAGTAGGTTCTAGTAATCAATCCATGTGATTCCATTTCTCGAATATGAAACAAGTGAAAGCCTTTCTATGTATGTTTTGGAGGAATGCATGAATTCAGTTTGATTTATTCTATAAAAATGACCTATTGGTCGTGATGTTTGTCTAATTTATTTGGTACAAAACAGGGTACCATCCATGGCAGTGTTGTTGGATACTTGGCATCCTGTGTCCAAAGCATGTTGACCGAGATGGCAAAGAAGAGGTGCATAAGCTCATTGGTGTGTCTGGCGAGATCGATAAGATGAGTATTAGGCTCAAGGACCTCAAAAATTCCTCATCGACGCCGATAGGAGGAACATCACCAATGAAACAGTGCAAGAGTGGGTGATCGAGCTGAGACATGCCATGTACGAAGCTACAGACATCCTTGACCTATGTCAACTGAAGGCCATGGAGCAAGGCCCAAGCATGAATGCAGGGTGCCTAAAAACCCCTTGTTGTTCTGCTTGTGGAATCCCATCCATGCCCATGACATTGGTAGTCGTATCAAGAGACTTAACCAGAGACTAGATGACATTAGAGAGCGCAGTGCAGACTTTAACTTCATAGACCTAAGTACCTACAAGGATGCTGGGAAGGTGGCACCATCACACCTGGCCAAACGTGAGACGTCAGGCTTGCTTGACTCGTTTGGAGTAGTCGGCGAGAGCATCGAAGTGGATACAAGGGTCCTAGTAAAGTTGTTGACATGGGAGCAAGAACTCACTAGTTGCCGTGATGTTGACAAAATTGTGGTCTTCGCAATTGTTGGTGTTGGTGGGATTGGAAAGACAACCCTTGCCCAGAAAATATTCAATGATGATAATATCAAAAAAGACTTTGACAAAATGATATGGTTAAGCGTCAACAAGAGCATTGATCCAACTGAATTGTTGTGTAGAGCCATCAATGCAGCTGGGGGTGATCATTATAAAAGTGGAAATGCAAAAGCAACACTTCAGGAAACCCTTAAAAATGTGTTGGAGGGTCACAAAACTTTTTTGGTGATGGATGATGTTTGGGATCATTATCTATGGGACAATGTGCTCAAAACACCATTAGCCAACAGTGTTGCTCAAGGTAACCGTGTCCTTGTCACCACAAGACATGTGATGGTAGCACAAGGGATGATGGCAAAGGAGCCTTACCACCATATTCAAAAACTTGATCAAGAAGATGCCTGGGTATTGCTCAAGAAGCAGGTCCGAAGTTAACTCATGCATTAAAGTTCCTTTTGTCTTTTGTGCACGCGATTTTCTTTAATAGTTGCATCATGTTTGCTTTGCTGCTTAGCTAGACTTTCAACCATACGAGACCGTTACATAGTTGCCGCAATATTTTTCACCATTGCAAACATCCATTTCGACACTGGTGACTATTGAATGGTAAAAATGAATGTTTGTCCCTTGCCAAAACTATATATGTGTCAATGACTTCTCAAATACATAATTGAAATAGTGATAATGCCTTGTACAAGGATATTGAATTGTAACATATGTAATATAATAGGCAAACATTTACTTGACATTGCTTATTTTTCTTCAAATATAAATCTTGCATCAGAAACTGAAGCAACCTTTATTTGTTTTTATATATATAATATATATATATATATATATAATATATATGTATATATCTCTCTCTCTATGTCTCTCTCTCTCTCTGTATATCTCTCTCTATCTATCTGTATCTCTCTCTCTCTGTATCTCTCTCTCTATCTCTATCTCTCTCTCTTCTCTCTGTCTCTCTCTCTCTCTCTGTCTCTCTCTCTCTATGTCTGTCTGTCTGTCTGTCTGTCTGTCTGTCTGTCTCTCTCTCTCTCTCTCTCTCTCTCTTCTCTCTCTCTCTCTCTCTCTCTCTCTCTCTCTATATCTCTCTCTCTCTCTCTCTCTCTCCACAGCCCTCACCTCCAAAGATTGTCTTTATTGAGGGAAAAAAGGGATTGACAGGGATAAGATGCTAGGTTGCTTATAGGGACGTGATTTCCCCTCATTTAGAATATTTTATCCTTAATGTGGAACAATACAAGGCAAAACTCGGCACTCTCCCTACCGTGTGCTTCAAATCCAGTTCCGTATCCCATGTTGACGTGTGGCTATTTGCAACAGTAGTGTGGTTACCGATTGACAATAGCATCATTGCAGTTCTGTGTTATCGATTGACTGAAAATGATGTCGACAATCACATATCTTACTACTATGAATCCTACCCAAAAGAAGCCCAGCCAGCGTCCCACATCACCCGCAATTTCCGGCTGTCGGATCAGGCGCGTGGACGGGCCAGATTGCGTGATTCTCGATCATTTTGTGAAAAAAACCCTTGATATTTAGATCAATCAACTCATACTCCGGCCTCCTTTTACAGAAAATGTATAAAAAAGCCCTTAGACTTTACTAAAACCAACTCATTGTTCATGCTTTTCAATGGGCCAGCATGCCTCAATGGGCCAAAACGACCTGTGCGCCCCTTCTCTTTCTTTATGGTTTAATCTTTTCTTTTAAAATTAAAGATATGTTAAAATTCATATAAAATCATAGAAAATTCATAAAAATACCAAACCAATTTTGTTGAATTTATTATGACTAGATCTATGCATTAAATTTAAAATATCATATTCTTTAGTATATTTATTTTGTATAATTATATATCTATGCTTTTACGTGATTGATTAATTTGCGGTTTGTACCACATGTGAATTAAAAATATATCTCCTCCGCCTTAACTCCAATATCATATACCCTTTCTCATAATCTTTGTGGCCAATTAATTTAACGCTAACATGAAGTATAGATACTCGAATATAAATTCTAGCGTACATACTTATACATATAAAAAATACTTTAACACATATGGTATATGACATTCTGTACATTCACATACGCGAGCACATATTGTCCCATACATAAATACTTCAAATGAATATATACAAACAAAATAATATACTTGAACTATACGTGATACATATAGCCTATAGACAATCACCGCTACAATAGCCAAATCCACAAATTATGTATCACTGCTTGACAAACAAAGAAGCAACCAATAGATGGTGGCAACATAAATACATAACCAAACTTGGTCAAAATGGTAGGTACTTCACGCAGGTGTGCAGCAATGCCGCGTGTTGCTTTCTAGCAAGGATAGGATTTTACAATTGGATAGTTATCACTACACCACAGCCCCAGAATAGCGACGAACTGTTGGTCGGTATACATCGATATAACAATGTTCCATCAGTCAATATAGATGTATGCCGACACTTAATTGGAGTCGCTGTAAGTGGCGTCGGTATAGCCTATACCGACCAACATATGCTATAGTGACCAACAGTTTGACGCCTTAAGGGCAATAAATACCGACACATAGTTTGAGGTTATAAACACTTTTAGCAACTAATAGTCCAACATGAATCATCATATAGAGACAATATATATGTTGCTAATCAGCAGTACATAATGAAATCTATTGTGCATTCAATATAATACACATTAACCATACACACAAGGACATTGATTAATATGAGCACAAAACATTGACATTGATCCATTCATATAATATATGGCTGGTCATATTCAACATCATACAAGAACAAAAATACATTAGAAGCTCACAAACATGAAGTTTGTGCATGACCAAGCTATCAACATCCCTACCTCTACCTAGTGGATCCGAAAGTTATACATACACCACTTGTAACTAAAAGCTCAGCTCACTGCTCAAATTTCACCAACACCAAGCTCATTGTTTTATCTCTATTACGTTCAAATAAAAACACTGCTTCTCTGAGCACCTGTAACTCGTTGACACCATCACGATGGCCTGAAATGCAATATGAATATGTGATTAGCGACAAATAAGACAACCAAAAAGAGCAAATCTAAGAGGTTCTAAAAAAATAAAAAGTACAAATGCAGCAGCAGTGGGATCCTACATCTTGCTCAAGCAATGTGAATTTTAAATGCAATTTCATGGTTTATTAAGAACAATTACATATGTATGGGGATTTTAGTGAACTGGTTATACGATAAGACACTAGCACTAGTACAGAAATGATTTGTCTTGACGCTGAGTTTTTTATAGGCGGTTCGGCTTTAAATTCCGCACTAAAAATCAGTGCCATTTTTACAGACAGTTTCTTAAGAAAACTGCCACTAGAAATCGATTTTTAGTGACGGTTCCTTACAGAATCGCCTGTAGAAATAATCTGAAATTTAATTTTTTGAGTTTTTCAAATGACCTCGTATGAAATAACTATCTAAATAACAGTTGTATATCTCGAAAGGTTATGAAACTTTGTAGTTGACAACTTTTTTATTTAAAATCATCTTGCTAGCGAAAAATACGTTTGAATTTGTCAAATTTGAAATTCAAATTTTATAAAGGACCTTGGATGGAGAAACTTCCAACATAAAAATTATAGATCTTGAAAAGTTATGCAACTTTTAAGTTGACAAGCTTTTCATTTGAATTCATTTAAGGTATCAAATAGTTAATTTTCCATCATTCGTTATGATATGTGGGGAACTAAACACTCTTTTAGACGTATGTGATAGTGTAATGCAGTGGTAGGGAAGGCCCCACGCGAGGCCGAGGTCCGAGTTCGAATCCCGCCGGCCGCATAGCGCGCGAATTTTGTGTGAAAAATGCCATGACTTGCGACTTAGAATCACCGGTGGGTTTTTCACGGGATTTAATTTAATTTTTTTTTGCTATTTTGAAAGCTCCTTTTTCAAAAAATTATTATCACAGGCAGTTCCTTAAGTGGATCGTCATTAGAAATTGATTTGTACTAGCAGTTCACAAACCACCGCCTGTGAAAAACGACGATTTTCACTGGCCTCTAGCACCGGCGGTTCAAAAAACGCTTGTAAAATTGCGTATAGAACCTCCTGTACAAAGCTTCTCTGTACTAAAGTAGATTAAAGGTCGATCTCAGACTTTCACGTTTAATGTTTGTTGCAATATTCGCAAACCAAAAGAAGATATGGAGCATGAAACTGTTCTAACTAGTGCTGCATTATTATGCATTGACAACATACTTGCATTTTCTAAAAAATACAATATACATACGCTACAAGTCTTGCTTGATACTCTTACTACTACTACAGTGCCATAAGCTATTGCCGATATATTTCTTACATATTATTTGTGTTTAACATTTCACAGGTAGTTGAAAATGGAAATGGTGAACGTGAGCTTGACCTGCTTAAGGATATTGGAATGGGAATCATAGCAAAATGTGATTGCTTGCCTCTTGCCGTTAAAGTAATGGGGGGACTATTACGTCAAAAGGAAAGAAGACGAGGTGAGTGGGAGAAGGTCATAAATGATTCTATGTGGTCAGTATCAAAAATCACTGAAGACCTAAATTATGCTATCTACCTTAGCTATGAAGATTTGCATTCTTCTTTAAAGCAATGCTTTCTACACTTCTCCTTCATCCCTAAGAACTTGTGGTTTGAAGAAGATGCTGTGGTGGAAATGTGGATTAGTGAAGGATTTGTTCATGGAAATTCACAAGAATTGGAAGAGAAGGGGAGAGAGTATTACAATGAATTAATATCGAGAAACCTTTTAGAGCTTGATTTAAGGTCCGGCTCAAATTTCTATTGTGACATGCATGATGTTGTCCGCTCATTTGCTCATTATGTGGCTAAACATGAAGCACTAGTAGTTGATGACACTAGTGGAATTGATATCACTAGTAAACTTAACTCACAAAGATTACATAGGTTGACCATGAATGTGAACGGATCAGTATCAAATAAATTGGAATGGGCTTCTCTACAAGAACAAAAATCACTGAGAACACTATTAGCAGTTGGAGATATACAGATTAAACCTGGAGATTCTTTAGTTAACTTTCCATGTCTACGGATGCTACACTTAAGTTGGACATACTGTGAGACATTTGTTGAATCATTGTGCCAGCTGAAACATTTGAGGTATTTGGGGATGGAAGATTGTGGCATATCTTATTTACCAGAGAACATAGGTAAAATGAAATTATTGCAGTTCATTTCCTTTGCTGGCAATGAAAGGTTGGTGAAACTCCCTTGTAGCATTTTAGAACTAGCTCCACTGAGGTCTCTTAACATTTATGCCACAAGAATAAATACTGTACCCAAGGGATTCTACAATCTAAAAAATTTGAGGGATCTAATAGGGTTTCCAGCCCACGTGGATGGTGAGTGGTGTAGTTTGGAAGAATTGGGGCCCCTTTCCCAGCTCAGGAAACTTCGTATTAGTGGCCTGGAGAATCTATCTATATCATCATTTGCTAAAAAAGCTAGGCTTGGTGAAAAAGTCCATCTTAAATTTCTGTATCTAACTTGCAATAGTAGAAGGACAAATAACGACTGGATGACTATAGAAGAAGAAGAGATCTTTGCAGAAGAGCAGCGACGAATCAAGCAGGTGTTTGATGAGCTGCAGCCACCACCCTGCTTAGAATATCTTGAAATCATAGGATATTTTGCTCAGCGGCTCCCAAGGTGGTTGATGTCAACAGAGTCTATGCCTTTAGGTAGCTTGAGGAGTTTATTAATGAATGACCCAACTTGCTGCATGGAACTTCCTGATGGTTTGTGTCAGCTCCCCTTCTTAGAAGTCCTTCAAATCAAAAGTGCCCAAACCATCAAGTTTATTGGACCAGAATTTCAGCAACCCGACCAAGGCAACTGCCAGCACATACAACTGCTGGCTGCGTTTCCTAGATTGTCCAAGTTGATCTTTCATGGAATGGTGGAATGGGAGGAATGGGAGTGGGAGGAGCAAGTCCAAGCCATGCCTATCTTGCTTGAGCTTGAACTGAGAATGTGCAAGTTGAGGCATCTTCCTCGTGGCCTGTCATTCCATGCTAGGGCTTTGAGTAAATTGTTCCTATATGATGTCAAGCACCTAACCTCTTTGGACAATTTTCCTTTTGTTGTGCATCTTTTTGTGTCTCGAAATCCTGACCTAGAACGGATTAATAATTTCGAAAAATTGAATGAGCTTGTCATTGAAAGTTGTACAAAGTTGAAAATACTAGAGGGTTTGCCAGCAATTGAGAGGGTAACTCTAGAGGATCGGTACATGGAAATGCTCCCAAAATATCTCAAGGATGTAAAGCCACAGCTTTTGAAGTTAGTCAGCACCATGTCATTGCTGACTTGCATGGCCGATGGAGAATATAGCGGTGAGTGAGGCAAGTTCAGCCATATTCGGGAAGTGAAGGCATATGATGAAGCAGTTATATGGAAATGGTATATGTTCTACACAAGGAGTCCTTTCAATATGGAGACTAATATCAGCCGCTCTGCCGTGGCTTCCAGTAAGCTATCTAATTCGTGCTATTGCCATTAAATCTTATTTTACTTTTTTTTATAGATTTATCCTATGGATTGAATACATGAACTTACTAATAAAAATGTTTTTTCTGCCATAAAAAATAAAAATGTTTTTCGAGGTGCCTTCTTTTTCAGATGCGGATGTAATTCTAGCCGCCCCTAAAAATTGTTGTAGAGAGGCTTAACTAATTGACCACACCTAGAAACCAATTGATTCAGATGGTCGGTAAAAAAAGGTTGTCTCCAGAAATGGATTTTGTAGAGCACTTGGTAATACAATCTACTACTAAAAATAGTTTCTGCTAAGTAAATTATAACATTTCCAAATGAAGTCCGATGAAGACAAAAAATATATCAAAATTGTAGAACTTGGTAAAATTTAAAACTGTGTAGTTGTCAACTTTTAAAAGTAAGATTCACTAGTACAAAAAAAGCTCTATCTTAACGTCTAGATTTTTTATACAGCCGGTTTTATTTGACGGCTGCCACTAGAAATCAGTCGTATTTTTATAGGTGGTTCTTTAAGAAAACTGCCACTAGAAATTGATTTCTAGTAGCGGTTCCTTACGTGACTCGCCTATACAAATAATCTGAAATTTAATTTTTTTAAGTTTACAAATGGCCTCGTATGAAAAAACTATTTAAATAAAAGTTGTGGATCTCAAAAGGTTATGAAACTTTGTAGTTGACAACTTTTTCATTTGATATCATCTTGCCACGAAAAACGAATTTGTCAAATATGAAATTCAAAAATTTTAAATGACCTCGGATGGAAAAACTTCCAACATAAAGTTATAGATCTTAAAAAGTTATGCAACTTTGTAGTTGACAACTTTTTCATTTGACTTCGTTTACCGCCTCAAACAGTCAGTTTTTTATCGGTTTCGTAACAATATGTGGCAAACCTAATTCAATTAAGACACGAATAAATGCGTGACTTGTTTAATTTTGCTGGCCGCTAGGTCCCTTCATAGGTTTAATTTTTTGTTTTTCCTATTTTTAAAACCTGATTTTCGAAAAAAAATAGTACAGGCGGTTTGTACTGACAGTTCACATACAACCGCCGGTACAAAGGGCTGATTTGTATTGGCCTCTAGCACTGACGGTTTAAAAAATGCCTGTAAAAATACCTCTAAAACCATTTGTATTGAGGTTTTGTGTACTAGTGATTATTTTGGGACCTACCTATATGTGCCAACGAGTTCTCATATTTTTAAATTCAAGCTTTAAGGCTCGTTTAGTTGCCGAAAAATAGGTAAAAAATACACTGTAGCACGTGAAGAATCTTTCTAATATATATCCAATCATGACCTGTTAGAATCAAAAGATTCATCTCGAGAAAGCCAGACAAACTGTGTAAACATTTAAGAGCTACTACTTCATTTAATGTTTCATGCATGCGTAAAAGATAATCGGTATGACAGAGAATCTGCAAACTTTTTATGAACTAAATAGGACCTTAAATTTGTTTTCAAACGACCGTGGATTGAGACACACTCTCCACGAAAGTTGTAGTGTTGACAACATCTAAGACATAGTTCTCATTTACGACTGGTTGTTTACGTGTCAGAATATTCAATTAAATATGTATATATGAGTTAGTGGAAAAGTAGCACCCAATAAATTGAATACATATTCACGATAGTTGTGTTACTATAACATATGGGGATATTTACGGTAACGCTATTATAGTAAATCACCTAGTAATTCAAAGTAACCACAGAATAATTTAATTTATGGCCAGCTGTAGAATAGTTCGTGTTAAATATATATGTGGCTGATCGATTACATTCCCTGCTGTTCTCAGTCTATTGACTGCCTGTGCTGTTTCAGGGGATGAAGAGTACAACGTGTGTATGCAGATGAACGATGCGAGTAAACAAGCCATGCCAATGGATCCAACGCCCGCAAGATTCCAGCTTACACGTTGCCTCTCCCTGACTGTTACAGGTACGTACTACGTTCCATGTTTCGGCTTCCATATTGACTTCTACCAGAGCAGGTTATTTGACATATATAGACAATGCTTGCAGGCGCAGTCTTCATCTTGGTTCTGTCTGCCTGTTTACACCGAGTGCTCCAACAAGTACAAGGACACAAGGAGTAATGAATCTGCCATAGCAGTCAATTCAATGTGCTAAAAAAACAGAAGATCTGTTGAATGTCAGTTCAATGCTAAGAAAACACAGGGAGCCTCATCAATGCATTTAGGGCTTTAGGATATCTGGTGGTCTGTATTTATTTCCTTGGTCCAACTTATTTATTGCATTTGCATATATAAAAGAAGATGACCAGAAATTGTGTGCCCCACTGCAAAAAGTTAGGCTTGAACTATAATTCGTTAGAGGAGCTATGTACTTTTACTTGATGTGCTTCGGATTGAAAGTGTATCTCGACATTCACCGCAGTAGCCCACAGTAGCGATAAATTCTTTCTTGTCTAATTGGTCTGAAATGTTTGCATGTTGTGGTTAATGTAAAGATAAGCCTCAGATTTCAGTGGATTGAAGACGAGGATGCCATGCCTTTGCGGGCACCTCTCAGTTCTTCAGAACCGGATGCAGGTCATGATTGCTATTCTTTTGGGTTTCGATTTGGGATTTGGGAATCCAGATGCAGTTCTCCATTCGCCGGGGGACTGCTGGGCTTTACCTCCTCCACCTTCGAATTTTGACGTTCGAATCTGTGTCTTTGTTCTGAAGTCTGAACACGGTGCCCCGTCTTAGACCTCTGCTCTTGCTGCATCTGAACCTTGAGGTATCTTGGAACAGGTTCTTGGATCTGCTTAGGGTTGATGGCATCTACTGCTGCTTCACGCCCATCCGCTCCAACGGGCGCCGGCCGCCGGCTCCGTTACCACCGCTTCTTTCTTCAGGTCTCCCACTCCTGAGCTGTACGGATGACCAGCGACCCATCAGACGGTAGATGAGGGCAAGGCGAACACGGATTCCTTGCTGGATTTGGGGGAAATGGATACTGGGTGTGGATCGAAGTGGTGTTGTCGTATCGTCCCCCGAAGGACGGGTGACGAGTAGCATCTCCAAGAGTTTTGTAAATAGTTTTATTGTCCTTGATTTTTTTTTTAAGAAAAAAACTCAAAATTAAAATCTCTCTCTAACGGTTTTGCATATATATGGTTCTCATCTTTTCGCAATTCGCAAAAGTTTGACCGATTCGGGACATCTTTGTTATAAAACATGTTGTCAGCGGTTAGAACCTTCCCCTTTCCGTCTCTCACGATCAACATAGTAGATGAAAGTAGAATAAGTAGACACAAAATGTAGGGAGACTATTCTTTATTTCTTTGAATATTGATGATTACAACATAAGCTCCCACGTATATATAGTCCTGTCAAGACCTAAGAGTTTCGGTAAGAGTCCATATACAAACGGAGTAGGATTAGGATTTCTCCTTCTTCTTTCCTTCTAGGATAGAAAGTCCGTGTATTTTACAACACTCCCCCTTGAGCGATTACCACGATATATAAATGCTTCATTAAAAACTCCATCCGAAAACCCAGTGGGAAAAAATGGTTCTTGGAGAAAAGAGTACATTGTATTCGTTAATTGCATTGCACATGTTGCCTCATTAAAACCTTCTGTGAGAAACCTTCATGTAAAAACTCAAATAGGAAAAAAGAGTACAATATTTAAACTTCCCGGTCATATATATTCTTCAAGATATTCTATTCTTTGTGAATAGACATTGATCTTCATAATCTAAACATAAACTTCAATATTTTAACAAATATGATCTACTTGATCTTTATAATTTTAGTGGTTTCAATTACCTTCAAGGGTAAATTCAATAAATTGCTCCCTCTCATAAACCGTCCTTTGAATTTCATTATTCAAACCATACTTTTATAAATATGTGCTTAATTAATGATATGCGGTACCATAAAATCATATCTTTAAAAAAGTTGGCTATAATTCTTTCATGAATTATATGGGTATAACAAAGAGCAATATGCTTCATGCATAATAACCACTTATTAGTTGTGCAAAACAAATAAAAATTTATCCTTCAAGGTAATAAATCCTTTCAGAGGATTATGGGGGTAAAAAAAAATTTATATAAAATATCTTCTAAATAGTAGAACAAATTTATAGTTCTTTCTTAGTGGATTTTTAAACTTATAAATCTTCAGGATTTGATTGTACTACTAAGTAATAAATCCAGTCTTGCATTTGGCATTTAGGGGATAATTCAATTGCCAAAATCACCATTATTCTTATACCTTCTATGGTATTTAGAGGATATTAAAACTTCATTGCTAGCTTTAGAATATGCACTTTTCTAAGTGTTTATATGACACATTCATGGTGTTTTAAACTTCCTCACTATTTTTCTCTCGGGTGTATATTCACTTTAGGGATTAATGGTGTATTTGCAAGATTTAGCTGGTAAACCCTTCATGGATTAGTTCCTTCAAGAATATTCTCACTCTACTACATGAGAGATTATTAAGTGATATACACAATGAGATTGTGTTATTTATTATAAAATCATTTGATGACTATTCCTTCTAGGATATGCTCTTCTTAAGACTTTAATATTCATTCATGAATATATTCTATCTTAGACTTCATAATACTTAATGAGATTTAATTTTTATATGTTGCAATTTATATTCTTTAGGAATTATATAGATCTTCATAATCCATTTATTAACTGCATATTTAATATTCATTCATTTTATTTGCTAGAAATATAGCAGAACATTTATTCTTCTTAACAGGAGATTCAACCCCAATTGCTTTCGTCATTGACCTGATATAATCACTACAGGCGATTTTGCCATGGACTTTGTTTCCGGATCCGGGTTCTCATAAGAGAAACATTTACAATTATATAGATAGCGTTGTCGACAACTATTATTTCCTCCCAATATTCTCATAAATGAGATTGTTTTGTCTCTTCGTTTTTTTCAAACAAGAGATGATTTGTTGTTCTGTATACCCAACACTAATGATGTGCACGCTTAATGTGTTGGATTTCATCTTCATGATGATCCTCTTCATAAGGTGCTTAATCTTCTTCATGAGGTGTTCTCTTCATGAGAATGGAGGAGTTTTATTTTATTTCTATTCAACAATATACGCTAAAATTAGAACCCACAGGGGTCCCCGTAGATTTTAACTTGATAGTATACAATATTTAGTTTACTACTAGTAAACGTTTATACTTCAAGTTTCTCCTCTCATTTTCAAAAATATCTGCATATGCTCCGCTTCATGCTTCACAAGAGCATTAGTCAAACTATTAGTTGACTTAGTGCATGATTATATTCCTGCTTCAAGCTTCAAGGAATATTTTCTCTAGATCGTTTTCCTTCGTAGAAAAATATTTAGCATTCAAAATAGGCTCTCTCTACCCTAATGCCAATTTAGATCTTTAATAGCATACTTCAATAGATATCCTCTATCACGGGCTTAAAATAATCAAATTTATGTATCTCCAACTGCAAGTGAAGGCCCATTCATGTATGCTATGATAGAGTTTTATGGAAAATATTCACGCACATAATTAAACATGGGGGTTATTATACATTATATACAGTGAGCTAGAATACATAAAGTGCAATTATGGATTTTCAGCATCTCTACAAACTCAGGGATGTTCCCCCTTTGATGCACATATCATAGTTCATAAAACTATTGTATTATCTAGCTTCTTTATTGTTTAGCCTAAAAAATTGATCCAAATACTCATACATAATAATGGACTATATACTTCAAATATATAAAATACACAACATTCAAATTCACATGGAATTTCTTCTAAAATTTTCGAATTACCATTAATGCAAAATTCCCTTAATGCCTTATCTTCATAAATCCCAAATCATCATAAAGTGTGTTATCCACCATCTTAATTCCATAATTATACATCCTACCAATTGGGTAGTCTTTGTTGAGCAAACTTCATATTAACTCATTCCCCTAATTTTAGGCTACTTGGCCATAGACCAATATATTGCTTATGCATGCAATGCATTGAAAGCAACTTATTTCTAGTTCAACGAGAACCATATAGACATAGCATGCTGGCTAGTCAATTTAATTATGAGTGAAGTACAAAGGTAGCTACTAGCTAATATTGCAGCTCAACGAGCACAACATAGTGATACACATTCAAGTGTAATGTGGAATGTTGATATTCAGTCCAACATAGTAGATAACAATAAAATACAAAGCTGCAAGCTTACTTAAAATCAGTGCAGTAGAAAAATTAACTCGGCCAGAAGGGACGCGGGCAAAACTTCAAGTCTTGATACATGCACTTAAAGATTGATTTAGGAAGGCTATGCCTATTAAATACATATAATAGCCATATTTTCTTATGTCTTTACCCAATATTCCTCCCCTTTCATGCCATAATTACTTCAAGTAGTAGTAGTAATTTGCTTCATACATCATTTATGAATGATCACTTCTAGTGCTCCATATAATCCAATCATAATTCTAGTATATGTTATTATGGCATAAAATTCACATACATAGGGTAGAACAAAACTTCTAGTTTTCGGGCTAAAAATATTAAATACTTTAGAATTATACTATTTCTTGGTGAGATTTGTTCTTCTAGAAACAATTCATATGCCAGTATAGTCCAATTGTTCATGTGCATCTAGGAAATTCAGTTTCCATTCTACCTACATGGTAGTTGTGCACAAAAAACTATAACCTTCATGGTTAATTGAGACTTCTTTTTTGTGGATAAAATATAAAAAATTATTTAGATAGGCAATAGGCAATTGTTTATATGTGAAACATATAATCTAATTTATTCCATGAGAAATTATCACATGTTACTTCATGTAACAATTGCAACTAAGAATATTAAATATTTCATATTAGTCTTCAAGCTAATAATTTATCATTAATCACTTAATTCAACGGGAATTAAAACTTAATGCACCACTGCCACTACTATTAACACTTCCGGATATGAATTCAAAGAAATAAATCTATAAGCACATTATTTAAGTTCTTCTTCAAGAAAACTTTTAAATATTCCAAATAATATCATTGCCGCATGTCTTAACTTCTATACTTGACAAGCGGTAGCTTCATGCTCTATATTCAATTGTTATGATATATAGTCACAAACCTTCAACGATGTAAACATACGCAAGCCACATATTCAAAGTTATTACGATTGACAATATCCTGGTTTTAAAAGCTATCTAAAAGTTTAACTCAATTTCTGTTTGAGTAATGGTAAATTCAAATATTTCATGTATTACATTGCTCTGTGATACTCTATACACAAGAGATATTTATTCTAGAATATTGTATTGATAAAATCTTATTTACCATACTATCTTCTAGACATTTAGTACAAAGTTTCAGCCTATTGTTTATAGAGCAGCATTTTATACCTCAAACTATACGCATACAAGGTTTGAAAATTCAACTTTCAATACAATATGATATTCTGTAATCATAATTTGAGATTTTACTCATGCAGTGAGTTCGAAAATGCATTTGTTACTTCTCTCGGCCACATTCTCATTCTAGAGAGTAATTATCACCTACACTTCAATGGTAGTTAAATATCCTACATGGATTTAATAATGAACCGTAACAAATAATTATTCCATTCATAACAAGTTCAGGATATTCTTTCTTCACGAAAGTATGCATATTATCATTATAACTAGATCATGTGAAACAAGTGGCAATATGCAAAAAGATAGTGAATGGTTATATAAAAATATTCTTAGAAGCAGTCTAGCATTTTTCAAGATTATGATATATGTACATTTTCAGAATTATAACCAAGAATTCATTCATCCAAAAAAATCATTCAAGATTATTCATACAAACACATGGTACAGAGATTCATGATGCATGGTGAATAAATGCATTCCGATGAGCATGAAAATATCAACGCATGGTGCATATACATGAATCATAATTTAAATATATACTTTGCTTGCATACGGATAGAAGGATTTTTACTTTAAAAAAAAAAATACCAGCACACATAATTCTGCAGGAATTTATATGTTTTTGAGGTTTATTTACATATAAGTTGATGCTTCGCTCCATATTATTTCAGAATAAATATGGACCATACTCTAAATATCAAGAACATGACTTAATCTTTCTGATTCTTGATCCAAAGCCTACTTGGCTCAACCTTTTATTTCTTCCGCTTCCCTTGGTGGTCTAGCCCGTAGATCTTGAATAATAAGGTACCCACACAAGGGGATGGCTACCGGCTAGTGCGGGCATACTTCTGGATGACGGGTGGTTGCTGATAGTGTGTATGATGCGGTCATACAGTTAAGGATTTTAGCTCGAGATGAGCAGCTAATGGCGTGCAGTCCACAATGGAGAAATATGACGATGGTACACTGGGCGTACAGGCCATATAGTAGGAACGACGACGTATCAATAGCTTCAAGCTTTGCATGGCACATCAACCGTGCCGGCCATTGCAGGTTGTACGGGAGTCTCGGTATCTAGCTATGTCGATTGAAAATCGGAAACGGCTTCTTGCCAACATGCGTGGGAATTCGTGTCAATCGGTCTTCGAGTCCAATTGGCATTGTTGCAAGCGAAGCTATCGGACAATGAGATCCACCTCATAATGGCTCCACCATTCAAGGTTTTATGCACATATGTACCGTTCATGTGTGTGCATCTTCGTACAACAGTATTTATGTAGGTGTGCGTATATGCATCTATATACTTCATGTACTGATACGTGTACGGAAAAAAAAACTGTCCAGCTCGATGGCCGGTACAAATAATATGTAAGATTCCATTCATACAACAAGGATGTCCAATTGATCTACTTCACATGTCGCGTACGACAGTGGTAGTAGATATATACCCGCGTAGGGCGTTTGACATTGTCGTAGAATTATCTGCCTGATGACGACGATTCATGTCGATACAGCGCAGATTAGATGTAGGTAAAGATAGCAGATCCGTTCCGCTAGCAATGTCGGGGATGTCGATGTCATCGAAGTAGCTGCGGCAGAGACATCGTCACGAGCGTCGACGACGAAGATCGGCGGCGGCTTCAACGGCGATGTCGACGTAGAGCTTGTCGTGCTGATAACATGTTATAAAACATGTTGCCAGCGGTTAGAACCTTCCCCTCTCCGTCTATCACGATCAATATAGTAGATGAAAGTTAAATAAGTAGACACAAGATGTAGGGAGACTATTCTTTATTTCTCTGAATATTAATGATTACGAGCTCCCACGTATATATAGTCCTGTCAAGATCTAAGAGTTTCGGTAAAACTTCATATACAAACGGACTAGGATTAGAATTTCTCCTTTTTCTTTCCTTCTAGGACAGAAAATCCATGTGTTTTACAACAATCTTCTCCTCCCACGCACAACTTCTCTTTCCGCACGCCGCCTAGCTACTTTCCACGCGCCGCCAGGTCCTTGCCTGTGACTCGGTGGGCTCACACGTGTGAATTCGACATTTTTGGTTCTTTGTTTGTGATTCTTTTGGTGCATCACGTAGTTTTAGGTATGTTTTCTGGTGGAACAACAAAAACACACATCAACAAAAATGCAGGTACGACACGAAGGAAAAAACAGGTGAGAGGTGGTGCCTCATCGGAAAAAGATGAAAAGATCTTTTTATATATATATATATATATAATATATATATATATATATATATATATATATATATATATATATATAGGGAACTGTCGTAAAAAAAAGATCTAATTAAGTAGTACGTTTCATGACTATGACTAATTCATAAGGATTTACTGACAATAAATTTGTAGCAGATAGTAATCGGTGAAAAAATGAACACTGATGAAAATCATTATATATTTCCATTATCCATTCATGTTTATGCTTTATGTTTGATATATAAGCTAAACACAAGAGAATATAATCATATTGTGGCAGCAAAATTGTGCATTCACTCCACAAAATCATCAATCGCAACAGGCTAAGCACCTAAAAAATACACACAAGGAAAAGGAACTAAGAATTTTGTTTAATTATCATGGAGCTTAGCTAATATAAGAGCTCTCTTACTGGTTGATTCGTGCTTACTATAACACACACTAGTACAAACATGCTCTATCTTGACGTCTCGAATTTTTTTACAGGCGGTTTCGTTGACGTCCGCCACTAGAAATCAGGGCTATTTTTACAGCCTGTTCCTTAAAAAACGGCCACTAAAAATGGATTTGTAGTGGTGACTCCTTAAGTGACCCGTCTGTAGAAATGACGATTTTTAGTGGCGATTCCTTAAGTGACCCGCCTATAGAAATAAACTGAATTTTAATTTTTTTGAGTTTTGTAAATTACCTCATATGAAAAAACTATCTAAATAAAAGTTGCATATCTCGAAAAGTTATGAAACTTTGTAGTTGATAACTTTTTCATTTGAAAATCATCTTGTCAGCGAAAATACGTTTTGAATTTGTCACATTTGAAATTCAAATTTTATAAATGACCTCAAATGGAGAAACTTCCAAAATAAAAGTTGTAGACCTTAAAAAGTTATGCAATTTTGTAGTTGACAACTTTTTCGTTTGACATCGTTTAAGGCCTTAAACAGTCAATTTTCCATCGGTTTCGTAACAATATGTGGTGAATCTAATTCAATAAAGACAAAGTGACGGAGTGGTTAGAGGAGGTCACACGTGAGGGAGAGGTCGCGGATTCGAACCCCGTGGCTGCGTAGCTCGCAAAAAATATCGCGACTTGGTTTCTTAAGTGAACCGTCAGTACAAATCGATTAAAAATAGCTATTTTTACAGGCGTCTTGCACTGGCCAGTAAAAATAAATGTAGATCTAGTCCTCTCAACATCAAATCAGAGCATTAGGTTCAGATTTAGTCTTGTCACTTTCAGATTGGTAAAAAGAACAAAACCATAGATAAGTATCTATAAGATCCAAATGTAGCAGGTGGCAACACTGGAGGCCGTCGTCAGGGCACCCGCAGACAGGTCTCACTGTGGTTGGGCCGTGGGGGCATGATATGCTGTGCCCATGTAGTTTCGGCATCGATGATCTGAACCCAAACCGAACACGTCTATCCAATAGTTCTGTCCTCGCTGCCCACTCTGTGTTTTTCTTTCCCAATTTAGAGTGTCGTTAACACAAACCATTTATTGCGATGTTAATGGCTAACGTGCAATAGG
The DNA here is from genome assembly GCA_038502445.1 of Eremochloa ophiuroides. Lineage (NCBI taxonomy): Eukaryota > Viridiplantae > Streptophyta > Magnoliopsida > Poales > Poaceae > Eremochloa > Eremochloa ophiuroides. The sequence goes on from JAHLJS010000211.1 coordinate 21,944, forward strand.
CTAGTGGCCTGTAAGGAATTTGGGGGCTCATAACGTTTCTATTGGGACAGATTTGAGTGCTGCCTGCTACCTTCCCACCTTTGAGGATTTGCGTGTGGATTGAATAGTAGCTCAAAAAAACCATAAGAATGTTAAAACTTTTAGATTGCAGGAGAGTATATATAGATGGAAAGCAACAATTTCCGGGTCGATGAGACTTGACCGGGACAGCTCAAAAATGCATAAGCCTGTCTTCCTCATACTGGCGTTGAGCGGTACCATAGAAATATTACTTCACCAGATAAAAAGGTCGTCGACATTTTGTCAAGTTGGCATTGGATTGCTGGAGTCGTCTGCATATTGTTTGTCTAGTTGCAAGCTGATGATGGCTGATATGATTACAACTTTATCAATTTAATAAAACCACCTGCGGATATGTATTCGATGCTTACTCTATACAATTCTGTAAGGCGTAGCCCCCTAAATCTTATCTATCTATTACTCGATCTGTTCCAAATAATAAGTTGTTTTGACTTTTTAGTATATCATCAGTTTCGCTATGTGTCTATATAATTTAACTAAAATGTTTGACAGTTCTATATTTGACCATAACTGCACATATACTTTTTTTATAGAAAAAAAAATCAATCTTCTTGAGAACTGCAAGAAACCACTGGTGGCTATATTAATTGCCCAGACTTTTAAGATTAATTTAGAGTAAAAATTCGATCATTGCAAGCCTGAACAAATCATTGTAAGCTTCTTGTGATGACAAATATCCAATTTCCTAATTACAATCTTAATGACACCGAAGAGAATTCAGAGACCTAATTGCATATTTTCAGGTAATAAGAGTACTAAATGAAACTAAGAATTTATTACCTTTAGGAAAATACCGGATCAGGCTTTGTAACCTCATTCCATGAGTTCATTGCCTGGTAACTGCCGTGGAAACCCAACGGTGTGCTTGAAGACAATGTGCACTGTACAATATTTTGATTTGTCAAAGTATAGTGTTTTTAATGGAAAACTACTTTATACTACTCATACGAGAGTAATTTTCATTAGTTGTGGACATTTTCGGAGAATATTTCCAAACCCATTTGGGATATAAACATTTCAGACTTTAAATCTATAGATCATAATACGTTATAATTGAACCATCGCCAAACTGGAATTTCAACATATTTTTAAATTATTTAAAATACATCTTCAAAATCTTTTGAAACCTAAACTAGAATTTTTGGAACTCGGATGGAAACAAAATTCAGACAACTTTTTTTTTGAAAATGGAACAAAACCCTTATCCCAGGTACAAAGGAGTTTTAATTCATTTTTCACTCAAAAAGGTTAATTTATAGAAATCCAATGTGGTTTCTACAATTCTTTCTTTTGTTTTAACTTACTGGAGTTCTCCATCACTTACTGATGTTACGTTTTCCAATCTACTCAGTACTGTTTTGAAATAGACCGTAATATGCACCAACCAACGAAGCTTTGCAAATTAAACAAGTCTACAAAACCTCGTAGTAATTTCCATTGTCCAATTATGTTCATGATTTATGTTTGATATATATAAGCACAACCACAAGAGAATATAATCATAATGTGGCAGCAAAATTGTGCATTAACTCCAAAAAATCATCAATCACAACAGGCCAAGCACCTGAAAAATAGACACACGGTACAGGAACTAAGATTTTTTTTAATCATCATGGAGCTTAGCTAAAAGCTGCCTATTACCTTCTGGTTGATTCGTGCTTACTATAACACAATCTGATGCACCAACATTGCCTAAAAAATTGTGACTTGAAGGGAACTTATAACTTAAATTGAAATGTACATCTAGTCCTCTCAACATCGAATCAGAGCATTAGGTTCAGATCTACAGTCTTGTCACTTTGCAGATTGGTACAAAGACCAGAACCATAGACTATGTATGAGATCCAAACATAGCAGGTGGCAACAGTGGGGTTGGGCCGTCAGGGCATGATGTGGCACGCAGACGCTGAGATAGCGCACCGGGTATTTTGGTTGCAGAAACAAATGGGGCTGTGCCCATGTAATTTTGGCATCAATGATTTGAACCCAAACTGAACACAGCTATCCAATAGTTGTGTCCTGCTGCCCACTCTGTTGTTCTTCTTCCCAATTTAGAGTGTTGTTAACAGAAACCATTTATTGCGATGTTAATGACTAATGTGCAGTAGGCTAGTGGCTTGTAAGGAATTTGGTGCTCAGCACGTTTCTAAATTGAATGATTGGGACAGATTTGAGTGCTGCCTACTACCTTTCAACCCATGAGGATTTGAATAGTAGCTAAAAAAACCATAAGAATGTTAAAAATTTTAGATTGCAGGAGAGTATATATGGATGGAAAGCAACAGTATCGGTGTCGAGGAGACGACCGGGCCAGCTCAAAAATGCATAACCCTATCTTCCTCATACAAACGTCGAGCAGTGTCATATATAGATTGACATTTTGTCAAGTTGGCTTTGGATGGCTGCAGTCGTCTGCGTATTGTTTCATCTAGTTGCTAGCTGATGATGCCTGATATGATTACACCTTTGCAATTTAATAAAACCACCAATGGATATGTATTCGATGCTTACTCTATCAAATTCAGTGAGGCATAGCACCCTATAAATCTTATCAATTATTTCCACCATTCCAAAATATTAAGTCGCTTTTACTTTTTAGTATATCAGTTTTGCTATGTATCTATATAGTTTAATTAAACTGTTTGACACTATATTGACCATAACTGCACATATATTATTTTTCTAGAAAAATCAATCTTGAACTGCAAGAAACGACACTAGTGGCTATACTAACTGCCAAAAAGTCAATCATTGTAAGCCTTGACAAATAATTGTAAGCTCCTTGTCATGACAAATATCCAATTTTCTCGTTACAATCTTAATGACACTGAAGACAATTCCAAGACCTGCTAATTGCATATTTTCAGATAATAAGAGGCCTAAAAGAAACTACAAAAGGTTATTACTTTTATGAAAATATCGTATCAAGCTTTGCAACCTCCTTGTATGAGTTAGGTGTTTGCTTTGTTTTTTTGGGTTGTAATTGCCGTGGAAATCCAACTGGTGTTTGCTTTGTTTTTTGGTTGTAATTGCTGTGGAAACCCTACTGTATGCTGGAAGGCCATGTTACTATACAAAATTTGCACTAGTAAACAAACCATTAGTACTGGCGGTTGTAGACTTATTTTCACTGACTTGGAACCACCAGTGGAAAAGAGGCCGGTGAAAATCAATTTTTTTTCCACGGCGGTGACTTAAAATCGGTTTTTTAACAAACCACTAGTACAAGTCACAAGTCATGGTATTTTTCGAGCGAAAATCAGACGCTTTACCGCAGGAGTTCGAACCCTTGACCTCATCCTCCCACGTAGCCTCCTCTACCACTCCACCCATTACTCATTTGTGTCTATACTAGAGTTTGGTCCCCCGCGTATTATCCTAACCCAAGCATAAGTTGATTGTTTGAGGTCATAAATGAATTCAATTCAAAAAGTTCTCAACTACAATGTTTCATTTCTTTTCAAGATCTACAACTTGTATTTTAGTAGTTACTCCATCCAAGATCGTTACCAGGGCCGCCGAGAAGGAGCCTCCGATCCATGGCAAAGGCCCACTGCAAGCTTGGTGGCAGAGGTGGGGCGGCACTCCAGTTGATCTTCGCACTAAGGACCGTCGACAGCGAAGGTACCCTAGGCCTTGCCAGGGGGATGAGATACGAAGGCGAAGGCTCGATCAATGGATGCCCCCAAGTGCGGCCTTCGCTTCCCATATGAAACAAAGCGGAGGTCGCCATTGGCCCCCCCCCCCCTTAGGGAGTGGTTGGAGTTGGAGGCCGAAGGTGAGAAGACCAGGGGACCCTTGGGGTGGTGAAGACAGAAGGGAGTATTCGAGGAGTGTGCCAGTAATCATGAGGGCTAATAATGTACTCCCTCCATCTCAGAAAATATGTAATCATACGATTCGAATTTTGTCACACAATGAATGTAATTGTAGACTTTAATTAATTTTTTAGCAGGACCCACATATTAAAAAATATTCTTACCCATAAACTATGATGTCATATTCATCCATGGGTGATTCTCATCCACAAAGAGAATCACCCATGGGTGATGTCATATTCGAGTATTTTGTATCCATGTTGAGTCGGAATCTTCCACACTTTTGAACGGTGTTTCACTATGACAAAAAAGCTTATCAGTGATGCATCTAAAGTCTTATCAGTGACATGTAAAAGACGCGTCACTATTCTTGCGTTTGTGATAAGGGCACATTAGTGACTCGTAAAAACGCGTCACCAATATCCCATGAACAGTGACGTGTGTACCCAATACGCGTCACTGATAGAACTTATCAACAACGTGTTCAGCCAATATGCGTCACTGATAATACTTTCTCGGTGACGCGTCCATCCCATACGCATCACTGATAACTATTTAAGATAACAAAAAAAAATTACGATGATACTGTATACATATATATTGTTGATTCTTTGGAACCTGAGCATATGTAGCCCCTCCCCTGAGCCATCGCACATTCACGCTGGAGGCCCGCACCACCCGTTCTCCATCCCGGGCTCCAGCCGTGCCGAAACGTGCTAACCAGTGCCCGCGCAGCACCCCCACCCCTTGCCCGGTGGCACCGAGAAGGCCGCTCACTCGCTAAGGTGCTTCCTCGGCAACTTTAGAGCTTCCTCTTGTTCTTTGTGCAGTTTCGGAATGCAAAAACTGTTTATCATAGCGAATTTGTGATGCTTTTTTAATGGTTGCAGATAGCATGCTCAAATCCAACTCCCATATACAAAAATCATGGCAATTCTACCAAGCACTGCCCATCTTTCAGAAATATTGCAACCGGTTTACTTCTCATGAACCGGTACCACACCGCAACCTGTTCACGAGAGTATTGTAACCGGTTCATAAAAAGTAAACTGATTTCACTACTATCAACCGGTTCGTCCAGACCGGCGGGATAAGACAATATCCCAACCAGCTTTATAAATAAAACCGGTTGGAGTACTCTTCTTCTCTAACCGGTCCACACATAAAGAGTTACAAAAGTGGCGGTTGGAGATGCTGTCAAGGATCTGGGATTCTTTTTTGAAAATAGCTCGGAGCCCACCAGATTGGTCGAAATTCGGAAAATTCGGCCTGGATTCACTAGTTTTTTTGACAAAATTTATCCAAATTTAACAAAACTTAGTTGTAGCTCAATGCATCAACAACACATCACTGACGCTTACACGATTGCATCGAACTCCTGCTGTTTGTTGCCGGGGCACAGTCGTCGCACACACTTGCGGTTCCATGACGACTTGACCGCCGGTGCTGCCGCACGGTGCTTGGCTGGTCTCATTCTCACACAGTGGACGTAGTGTCCTACTGAAGCACAAAATTGGAACAGAGATGGTGAAGAATGAAGAGCTACGAGTATGACTGGAGTGGAGAGCGGCCACCGGCCAGGGAGATGGAGGTCTCGCGTTTGGTCCGGCGCCGGTCCGCCGCCAGGTGAGGGAGGAAAGGAGAAAAAAAAAAACTAGGGTTTCTGGTGTTGGCTCTACATATTTATAGTGTGGAGGTGTTGTATGGGCCTGTGGACATGTTTTGCTGGGCTTTGAATTCAAAATGGGCCGAATTCTTTTGGCCAGCTCAATATTATTTCGGGCCCAACCAAATTGGACGAAATTCGCTGAGATTCGGGCCTTTCGGGGCAGTGCGTCAATCAATTAGATGAAGCCTAAAAAAAATCAAGGGGATTAATGTGAGTAGGAGGAATGAATCCATCGTCAGGGCTTCTTTATTGTTCTATTCTTCAATCATTCGCTTTGTTGTTTTCTTCTTTTTTTTATTGTTCAGTTGTCCACTCGTTTTGTTACTTCTTAATTCGCGCCCTATCCATCACGTTGCTAGTACTATTTGAGACGCTCAGACTCGCTCTCAGCATGCTTGCTAGCTAGGAATCTTCAAACCACCAAATCACCAGGTTATACTTTCTTAAAATCCAGCTAGCTTTTGCAGCTCTCGATCTGCTGGTGGCTTTGCAGATGGAGATGAGGTACTCCTTCTTCCCCAAGCTGGTGCTCGTGGCACTGCTGTTGTGTGCAGGCGGCGGCCCTCTTCATTCAGAATCGCTCACCGTGAAGACCAAGACGTTCCTGTCGCCGCCCTTCTTCCTCCGCCCCGGCGAGGTGTGCAACAAGTTCTTCTACGACATCGACTTCCCACGCGGCCACCTTGCGCTTAAGAGCTTCAACGGCGAGGTCGTGGACGACTGCGGTGTCCCCGTGCTCCTCCACGAGACCTACCTCCACCACTGGACCGTGGGGCCCTACTTCGCCGCAGCCGCCGGGGACGAGCGGCCGATGTTCGTTTCGAGGAACGCCGGAGTGTGCACGGGCAAGTACACGGCGCTGGGCCAGTACTACGGGCTCGGCTCCGAGACCCGGCGCACGGCGACGTGGGTGCCCGACCCCTACGGCGTCGAGATCGGCGACCCGGCGCGGCCGCCGCCGGGGTACGCCGAGCGGTGGGCGCTCAACCTGCACGCCATCGACACGCGCGGCGTCGCCGACCGGCAGGGCTGCACCGAATGCAAGTGCGCGCTGTACAATGTAACCGTCGACGAGTACGGCAGGTACGTCGGTGGCCTGCTGTGCTGCTACGACGGCACACGGTGCGCGGTGCCGGAGGCGCTCGCCGGCGCCGATGAGCCCCGGAAGCTGTTCATGCGGTACACGGTGATGTGGCAGGACTGGAGCGACGCCATCGTCCCTGTCAAGATCTACATCTTCGACGTCACTGATCGGGCTCTCATCGAGGGGAGGAACGAACCCGAGTGCCTGGTAAAGCTAGCATTTCGATCAATCGATGGAATCATCAATCATTTCGATCCCTTGCAGGTGGAGTACGACGTCGAGGAGTGCAGCTCGGAGGACCGCGCCAAGAACGCGTGCCTCGACGTCGCGGTAGCCAAGCAGGTGCTGCCGCGCGGAGGCGACATCGTGTTCGGCGTTGCGCACCAACACGCCGGCGGCATCGGGGCGTCGCTCCACGGCGAGGTATAGTAGCTTTTCATCGATCGATCCACCCGTGACCATCGAATCAGAGCTGTCTTGTTCTTGGTCACTGAACTGCGCTGGACGATGGATGTTTCGTGGGTGGCAGGACGGGCGGCTGCTGTGTGCTTCGAAGGCGACCTACGGCAAGGGGCAGGAGGCCGGGGACGAGGCGGGCTACATCGTAGGCATGTCCACGTGCTACCCTGCGCCGGGAACCGTGACGGCGCGCGACGGCGAGGTGCTGACTGTCGTCGCCAACTACAGCAGCGAGAAGCAGCACCTCGGCGTCATGGGTCTCTTCTACATCCTCGTCGCGGAGCCGCAGCCGCAGCAGAAGCCAGCTGGCCTGTGCTTCAGCTTCCCCGTCTCATGTGAGAGCGCAATCTGATCATCTTCTTAACCTTCCTCTGATGATTGTGCAGTCTCATCGCAAAATCTGTATTCGGTCTGATCATCTTGTCCAGTCTAACAAGGTAAATCAATATATATACCACGGAAAACAGGGTCTTTGCCGCCTGCCAGCATCTTTGCCGACTGCCATATCTAGGACAGTCGGCAAAGACTATCTTTGCCGACTGCAGAAGTCAAAACAGTTGGCAAAGAAAGGCAGTCGGCAAAGAAAATCTTTACCGACTGCCAGCCTGCTCCAAGCAGCTGGTAAAGAAAGGCAGACTGCCGGCTTGCTCCCGGCAGTCGGCGAAGGAAAGCAGTCGGCATACCTTGCAAGCGTCATGATGGCGTCCGTCTCCGTCTTCTTTGCCGACTGTCACGCCGTTTGGCAGTCGGCAAAGCAGGCCTCTTTGCCGACTGCCAGATCAGCGGCAGTCGGCAAAGAGGTCCTTTGCCGAGTGCCCCAGCTGGCAGTCGGCAAAGTATTAATTTTTTTTTTGAATTTTGGTTTCAAACTTTTTTTGACCCATATATATTGTTTAAGAGTACATGTTCAAATTTGGAGCCTTTTTACAAACTTCTTCAAATTTTTATCATAGCGTCCACATGCGAAAACATAACACCTCGTCAAGTTTCGTAATTTTCCGACTTTGTTTCGATTTAATATAATTAAAACACACTTCTACCGCACGTGGACGGTCATGTTTCGTGGACAAGACTTTCAAACTTTTGGGTGACTTTATGGACACGGCCTCAAAATAAACTCTCCAACATGAATATCATTTTTTGAATGGCTACATTTCATTATTTCATGCACATGCAGTTCAATTCTGCACTGTGCGAAAAAATTCAAGTAAATAAAAAAATGAACGAAATATTGTAAACTTTTGTAAAAAGGCTCCAAATTTGAATATGTACTCTTAAACAATATATATGGGTCAAAAAAAATATGAAACCAAAATTCAAAAAAAAAATTAATACTTTGCCGACTGCTAGCTGGGACAGTCGGCAAAGGGCCTCTTTGCCGACTGCCGCTGATCTGGCAGTCGGCAAAGAGGCCTGCTTTGCCGACTGTCTAGCGAGGCAGTCGGCAAAGGAATTTTCCGAAAAAAAAATAAAAAAGCAAAAATCCCCAATCCCTAAATCGGCCGGCCGCGCGCACGCACACACCTGCACGCACACCACACGCACGCACACCACCACCGCCGCCGTCGCCGTCCCGCCGCCGCCGCCGCCGCCCCCTCCGCCCCCCCGCCCCAGATATCTGCCGTCCGCCGCTCGCCCGCGCCGCCCCTCCACTCCCCGGCCACCCCGCCGCCTCCGCGCCGCCCCTCCCCGCCGCCCCGCCCCGCGCCTCCGCCCCCCTCCCTTCCCCCGCTCCCCGCCCCGGTGCCGCCCTCTCCCCCCCCCCGCCCCCCTCCTTCCCCTTCCCCGCCCCCCTCCCCCCTCCCCGACCTCCTCCCTCCCCTTCCCTGCCCCTCCTCCGCCCCTCCTCCCCCCTCCCCTGCTTGCCCCTACCGTTCTGCCCCTCCTCCACACCCCCCACCCCTCCAGTGCCACCGCGCCCCAAGGAAGGAGGAAGAGGAGCAGGAGGAGGAGGAAGGAGGGGAAGAGAAGGAGAAGGAAAAGAGGAGAAGAAGGGAAGAAAAGGAGGAGGAAGAAGGATGAGAAGAGAAGGAAAAGAAGGAGAAGGAGGAGAGGAAAGGAAGAAGGAGAAGGCTGGAGGAAGGAGGAGGCCGGCGAGGCGAGGAAGGAGAGGGGAAAGGAGGCCGAGGGGGAGATGGAGTGAAGGGGAGGTGGTGCCTCCGCAGCAACGTCTCGTCCCGTTCTCCGCGTGCACGCCTCGCCACCACCGAAGGTATAAGGACTGTTTTGAATGTCGGCCTTCGTGCCGTTTGCGAATGTCGGCCTTCGTGCCGTTTTGGTTGTCGGCCTTCGCGCCGTTGAAAATGTTGGCCTTTGTGCCTATGTTTTGTGCAGGTTTAATTTTGGAACCTCCCCGTGCAGGGGAGGTGCTGCCAAAATTTTTAATTGATTCTAATCTATTGTCTTTTTTTGCAGGACCTGTGGGAGGGACTCGGCCACCCTCATCGGCTTCGTCGCCACTGCCCCGCTAGCCTCTCGCCATCGCCACCCGAGGTATAAATCACCTCCTTTCCTTACCCATTGTCGTACTTAGGTCGCGTAACCGAGTTAGGCGTCTCCCGTCCGAAAGGGATACACGGTCGTTGGTATGCTGGTCAGTGCATATCTGCGACGGTATCTCTTTCGGATTGTGCACGTTTCTTGGACAACCCGCGGATGCGTAGATGGGTTAGCTTCCATGTTCCGCCCCCGTCCGAGCTGGAGTTTCAGCAGCACCTCCCCGTTGTTCTCCGGATACACACTCTCCCCAAACCGGGACGTGTATCGGGAGAACAGCGGGGAGGTGCTGCCGAAATTCCGTCTCGGTCGGGAGCGGAGCATGGAAGCTAACCTCATCTACGCATCCTCGGGTGGGATTATGACCTATCCTTCACCTATTAGATGGTAGGAACGCCTTGTACATGCAAATGCTGGTTTTATTACTCACATACATTGGCGTATGACAGAAGATGGCTGGCCGTGAGTGGATGTACACAGGCTGGACAGAAAAGAGGAAGAGCGCTGAATGGGTTCACGGGACCAATCAATTCCTGCAGCAAGCATTTGGCCCGGCTGCTCATGGGTCCGATCGGACGCTGTGTCCCTGCAAAGACTGTAAGAACCAAAAAAGAAAAGTAGAGAGGGAGGTATACAAAGATCTTGTGAAGCATGGATTTGTGAAGCATGGACGCTGTCTCGATGATGACTACAACTTTGACCCAAAGGCGGATAGCAGAGAGTTCTATCAACCTGAGGGGCTAGAAGGGCGTTTGGAGATAGACATTCTTTCGCTGATGAGCATGAAAGCAGACAACGTCATCGATGATGACGAGGACGAGGGTACCCTTCACACCAATTTGTTTATTTATTCAATTGATTGAGTCATTCATTCTCATTACGTGTAATCGTCCTTGTGTTTTCCTCGCAGACCCAGTCGCATGATGGCCAGGTGATCAACGAGTTCACGGGCTATATCCTGTCTCACCAGGGCAAGGCGACAGATCCAGAGAACGTCTACGACACGGCGAGGGGGCCCGACGCCATCACCAACCAAAACGTCTACGATAGGGTGGTCCAGTACACCGAGGCGGTTCGCACGCGCCATGGTGCCGACTACGACCCGTCGACCGAGCCCCTCGATACGGACGTCCTGATGAGGACGGGAGGAGGGAAGCAGCACGGCCGGTACCTTACTGCCCACAGCGTCATCGACCCGGCCACCGTTCCCTCCCTTCGTGAGGTTCGTCGTTCGGATAGCAGTGCCGGTACCTCCTCCGATGTCCCCATACAACCTCGGCGGGCAAGCTCCACACAGATGATGGCGGCGCTTCAGGTAACTATTCGTCGTTCATTGGTTTTACATATGTTGCCGAATATTTATGCATTGTTTAAACATCGCTTGTGTAATATTACAGGTCCAACTGGAAGAGATGCGGGCCCAACAGGCGGCCCAACAGGCAAGAGAGGCGGCCCGAGAAGAGGCCTATCGGCAGCAGCTGGCGGCCCAACAGGAGGCCCATCGGCAGGCGATGCTAGCTTTCCAGCAGCAGTCCCAGCAACAGATGACGCAGTTTGCCTCCTCGATTTTCAGCTACTTTCAGGGCCTAGAAATCCCTAACTACAGACCCCCTCCGTTGCAAGTGATGTTCACTCCACCCCCGGTTGTTCTCCCTGCACTCCCTGATCTTCCGCCTGTAAGGACTCCGGTGAGTTACTGGCAGCCGATCTATTGTTTTCGCTTGTGCGGCCATCCCTTAGGTACTAATGAGATCGCTTATCCGTACAGCTGCAGTCGGCGGCTTCGAACCCGTCTCCGACAGTTGGACCTTCTCCACAGCCGCAGGTCGGACCGTCCGGGTGGTCTTCGTGGCCGACAGGGAGCTCCTCACACCACGGTGGTGGTGACTGGTCGCAGGACGAGTGAGTGGCTCGGTGCATGTTGTTGGATAATGGATGTAACTTTGTTATGTTAGACCCTTTTGCAACTTTGTTGGATGTTGGACTTGTGCGACTTGTTGGATGTTGCATACGTGCGTGCGACTTGATGGATGTTGTGGTTATAGATTATTTGTGAATCTCTGTGATGTATATGTGGATTTCTGTGATATGTACATATATGTGTTTTGGTTGCTGCGATACGTGAGCTAAATCGGCAAAAACAGCAAAAAAAATTGCATTTTTCAGCTTTGCCGACTGCCACGGCAGCTGGCAAAGCTGGGAAAAAAAAGCAAAATACCCAGCTTTGCCGACTGCCACGAAGCAAGGCAGTCGGCAAAGCCTTTGCCGACTGCTGAATTGGCAGCTGGCAAAGATATACACATTTTTGTTAAAAAAATGGAAAAAATCTTTGCTGACTGCCAATAAAGGCAGTCGGCAAAGGTCTTCGATTAAAAAAGAGGAAAAAAATATTTGCCTCGATTAAAAAAATGAAAAAAGCAAAGAAAACTCTAACGGCTGTGCGCGTTTGCTTTGCTGACTGTCAGAGCGGCAGTCGGCAAAGGCTTTGCCGACTGCCTTTCATGGCAGCTGGCAAAGGTGGCCTTTGCCGCCTTGGGCTTTGCCACCTCCCCTTTGCCGACTGCCTCAAGAAATGCAGTCGGCATCCTCCTTTGCCGACTGGTTTCAGCAGTCGGCAAAGAGGGCGAATCCAGTAGTATGTCGCAGGGTGCCTGCCGTCATGGATGTGGCGCAACTTGTGAAGGAGTCTACTGTCTACGGAGCATTAATGCATGCATCATCCACGTCCTCTGAATGGTGATCGATGGCAATCTACCCTGGAGTATATTTTCGTTCGGTCTGTTTGTAATGGGTGGCTGGATATGCATGTCTTCATCATGCAGGTCGATCGTTTAGAGTTTATAAATTTCTTCTGCTGCTATGTATACAGTATACCTTGATGAACCATCCATGATTTCTCGTTGGCGTCAGAGGACTATGTAACTATATATACTAGTGTGTTTTAGATAATGGAACAACCACTAGTAGAAAATGGTTTCCACTAACGTTAGCAAATTATTTTTACAGGCGGTTTCTGTTATCGTGCGCATGTGAAAAGAAATACGTGGGGCCAGAATTAGAACCGCCTGTGCACCATTTACACAGGCGGTTCACATAAGAAACCGCCAGTGTAAATATGGTTTACACAGGCGATTTTCTTAACAAAACCGCATGTAGAAATGGAGCATTTCTACAGGCGGTTCACTTAAGAAACTGCCTGTAGAAATTGATTTCTACATGCGGTTTCTTAAGCGAACCTCCTGTAGAAATCGGTGCCAATTTAAAAAATTCGATTTTTCAAATGACTTCAAATGAAAAAACTGTCTATATGAAAGTTGTAGATCTCGAAAAGTTATGAAACTTTGTAGTTGAAATTTTTTTTCATTTGAAATCATCTGGTTGATGTAAATTACAGTCAAAGTTTAAAATTTGAAATTTGACTTTTTGATAAAAGCCTCGGATGGAGAAACACTGTACATGAAAGTTGTAGATCTCGAAAAGTTAATCAACTTTGTAGTTGACAACTTTTTCATTTGAATTCGTTTAGTGCCTCAAACAATCAATTTACTTTCGGTTTGTTATAATATGTGGGGAGCCGAATTGGGATATAGTTACAAGTGAGAGTGTGGTGTAGTGGTAGGGACGGGTACGCGCGAGAGAGAGGTCGCGGGTTTGAATCCCACCGGCCGTGTAGGATTTGTTTTCACAGGCCTTTAGCACTGGCGGCACTGAAAAACGCCAGTGCAGGGGGGTCTGGAACCGCCTGTACAAACCTTTTTTTTTTGTACTAGTGAACGTTCCGGCCTCATGCCATAGTTACAAACAAAGTTGATATATATGAATAATCAATCATAGTATCATAAAACGAAAATTTTAGAAAGAACATGCTATTCTGACAAGCAATAACTATATATGAAGATATAGTGAAGAATAAAAGGATTTTGGAATATGTCACAAAAGAAAAATTCTAAAAGCAACAACATCTACAACTACGAAACTTAGCTAAGCAATACAAGTGCAAACATTTTTGACTGATATGATCCTCAAGCTTGTCACAAATAGATGGGGAGAAACCTGACCTATGTCCACATGCATTTTCAAAGAAACATTTTTGACACGCACGACATAGTTACTGCCAAAGCACTGAAAGAGGCCAATACTTACATAATTTAGGTATATAACATGATATCAATTTATCTCAAATCTTACCGTCCAATCCACCTTAGAAAGAAAGTTACTCTATTTGTCGATAATTATATCACATCATAAATCAGAGAAAATATTTGTGCGGCATTGATTTTATATAATAAAATGTTCTAGATTTTTTAAGTGGTTTTAGGAGTATCATAGCTAGCTTTCCTCAAAATTTCAAAGGCATAAGGAATTAAAATTCATAAAATAAAACTTGTATAGATAACCACACATGAAATATGCTTTTTTAATGTAAGTGACACTTGAGGTTTCTGTAAGCAATTCATAAAGATTTTTAGAACTATAAAACTGTTGTAGTAGAAGTTTCTACATAGCTTACTAAATAAATTATGTCTAAGTTCTATCAGTCAATATTTATTGATCTTATATAGCTTTCAGAATTTATTTAGGACTCTTAGATAACCGTAGTTGGATTTCATAGTTAAAAGGAAAAAAAAATAGATCTCTTTTACTAAAAATAGACATCAAAAGAATTAGTTTAATAGCATAAAATGATTCAGATTTGGTAAGACATCAGAATACGCTGTGAGAATAAATTAGTTATCACAGGACCGCCAGTAGCGGAGCACGGACACGCCCATATAATAATGTATATAAAAAACTTATCACATTTTTTTTCAAAAAAAAACCTTATCATCAAAAGATTGTTCCAAGCTAGGAAGCTACATGCAGTAGCAGTACTACCAGACAAGTATATGCACGGTGGCTGCCAAGGCCATGACATACGGCGGATTGCCGGGCGCATCGAGGACTACAACACCAATTAAAGTATGTAATCGTAACTTTAACGTACTATGAGTTGTCATTATGGTTACAACATAATTACAGTTTGGCTATAGCGTAGTTAGCACTTGTTGCAACCAGTTAGAACGTAATTTTTACCCAATTTATTATTACATGCAACTAGTTACAACCTCGTTAGTGAACAACGTGCATTTTATATAGCAAATGTGTGTATTCTCTACCAATTGCAACTGCAAGACTAGACCAATCATAAGTATAACATCATACTAATTGCAACTTGACGGAAGTAATTGCAACAGATCTCATCTAGTGCAACTGGACCTGATGTAGTTGCAACCTGACGCGATCCAATTACAACTAGATTCGGGTCAGTTGCAACTAGGCAAGAACCAGTTGCAAACCTGACGCGATCCAATTACAACTAGAGTCGGGCCAGTTGCAAGGTAAGAACCAGTTGCAATCTGACGCGATCCAATTACAACTAAAGTCGGACCAGTTGCAACTGGAAAAGAACCGGTTAAAACCTGACGCGATTCAAATACATCTAGAGTTGGGCAGTTGCAACTGAGTAAGAACCAGTTGCAATCAGGGTGGGTGCATTCAATATAGAGAATGCACCGAAGTGTATATATATATATATATATATATATATATATATATATATATATATATATATATATATATATATATATATATATATATATATATATATATATATATATATATATATATATATGCTTCCGACAATACATCTTAGTTTAATGGTATCCTTGCATATTGTGGTAAGGTGTGGCATTGATGTGTGCACCATACAAACTCTCTCCTGACGAAGTACTTACCATTGCAGATAAAAACATAAATCCTCTGTCCCAGAGTAAGTATAGTTATAGCTAATAATTAGATTAATTGTTACGAATCTGAAAAAAACACTTAATCCAGTTTCATTAAAAATACTGTAAATCCGGATGTAAAAAGAAATTGTTAAAGTGCAGTTATCATGAATATATGTCTTACTAGTTCGCAACTCCGTGGATTTATGGGATCAGTTACTGTTCTTTTTTTTTTTTGCATAGATAAAAGAAGAAACATTGATATATATGTTAGAGTGCAGTTATCATGAATATATGTCTTACGGATGCTCTTGTTTTTGTTTCCAATGGAATCATTAATCTTACCTTACTGACACGCAGAGGAAGAAAAATACATGAATGCGTAATCTATTCATGCAAGGTTCCTCCTGTCTTCTTGGCCGGCTGGTGGCGGCTTATTCTATTTATGCTTCACATGTTGACTTGCAAAATCATTGATCTTTTAGTTTACTGGTGGTTAACTTGTAGCAATGATTCAGTTTAATCCGTATTTGTTAAGCAATAATGGCAGGAGGCTTTCCCTGTGAAGTCCGAGACATGAAATAATTAGTAAGAAATAGGAACTGCACCCATTCAATTGGTTCAGCACTTGCTTATTTAATTCTAAGCCTGGGATTTTCCTTGTGCAGCCAATAGGACCAAGGTTGATTAACATGTTTCTGAAGATTAATGAAAATATGAAGATTGGTTGCCATTGTCATGCGGAGTCTATCTTGTCTGAAGGTATAGAAAATTAAGTCATTTACCATTCATCTCTACCTCAGCATTCTAAATCTATAGAATAACAAATTTTCAAGTTTATGTATAAGTTGGTACTGTACAGTCAAATAATTTTCAAGTGTATGTATAAGTTTGAGCTCAGCACTACTATTTTAACTTATGAGCTGCCATCAGTTAGGTACTCCTTTTCTAAACTATTATACTAGCAGTGCAAATTACTATACTAGTTGTGTTAAAAAAATACTATGCTAGCAGTGGAAATGCAAATACAAAGCCAAATATTTCTTAAATTCATGGTTTATTCAAATATGAACCTCTGATCAAAGTGCTTCGGGGAGGTACCAAATCCATTTGTATCTCTTGGTTTGCTGACCAAAGCATCTTTCTTGGATGCAATAATGATGCAAAAAAAAAGTACTTCCATCTCTGTCCAACTACCAGCTCTAGCATGCATCTGAGCTCTATCTTTAGCTGAATTATTACTGCTGTTGCCCTTATATATATATATATATATATATATATATATATATATATATATATATATATATATATATATATATATATATATCATGTGTGACATGGTGAATTATGACAAATTAATTAAATATTTTTTGTCCAATAAAATGTCCTCGATTCTATGTATCTCTGGATGATTTCAGTCTTTCATCTTAGTGTGACCCAACCATATTATTTTCTTATGTGCTGGTTATGCAGATTACAGTTATTTATACATTGTCGTAGTTCCTGATGCTTACTTTTAATGTTGAATGCAGAAAAAATAGTCTGCCATAGGATTGTCAACTCCATAGAGTGATCAGAGTAGATTTCTTATTCAGGTAGGTCAGGTTTTTGTACCACAAATTAGGAGCTACAACCATCAGTTTTATTAGTCAGCACATATTTTGACTAGTGCTTTCCTAGAATAACAATTTACCATTCACCTCTACCTCAGTATTCTAAATATATAGACTAACAATTTTTCAAGTTTATAAGTTGCTAACAAAACTGACTTATACTCATTTTGATTTTCAGGTAGCATATCTTGTGGACAGCAAGCCAATTGTAGTGCTCGTGGATACTAATGTTTAGTTATTTGGACTCCCTAGAGATCAAATCTTTAGATTCAAACTTAGTTATTGTGATAGTCAAACTAAATGGTTGTGAGCGAGGCCAATTTGTAGTTTGTTGTTCAGTGTGACTATTGTGGACAAGCTAATACATAAATGATGTTCAATATGACTATTGTAGTCTGATGTATCTTATGAGCTAGGATGTATGTTGATGCAGCAATGATTTGACACTAATTTGTGATGTTCTTTTTCGTCACTATGGTTTGGATCTGGGCTTTGGATATGGACTGGATATAATAGATGGATAACTAATCCATGACAAACTCAAATGTTAATCTATGACGGCTCAATTCGGTCCAACAAATGTATGACGCTAGATACATGATGGTTTTCTACATCGTCATCGTGAGTTAACCATGACGCGTTTTTGCACGTCTGCGACTAAAGTAAACCGTCATGTACAAGGGAAGTTTTTGTAGTGATGCATGCATATGTGTATACATATATAAACTCCTATACATACGTTTTGTATATACTAATGCTGTACTTTGATTCGCTTGATGCGATAGAAAATCTTAGTATAAATAGATGCGCAAACGGACCAAGTTGCGGCGGCTGCACAGGCATATGCTATACTGTTGAATGAAAGTGGCCCAAATTATACATATATATTGTGTTCCAATAATGTACTAGTAAGTATCTTGTTAATTTGTAACGAAATGGCATGCATGCTTCTATATCTTGGTTAGGTTGAGGCGTGTATGATGGATGCGTGCAGCAAGTAGGCCTTACCAATATTCAAAAACTGCAAAGAAGTACTATATATACCACTAGTAGAAAAGAGGCCATTGCTGGCGCCCCCTTTTTATACCACAGGCGGTTTTAATTACCACGCGCCTGTGGTACAAAAAGGGGTTGTCAGAGCCACCAACCGCAAGTGAAAAAGGTTACTACAGGCGATTGTCTTAATCAAACCACCTGTGTAAATGTGACATTTACACAGGCGGTTTGATTAAGACAACCACCTGTGTAAAATTTTTACTACAGGTGGTTGTCTTAATCAAACCGCCTATGCAAATGTCAACCGCCTGTAGTAATAATTTTACATAGGCAGTTTGCATTATTCACCGCCTATGATTTATCTAGTATTTGCTTTTTTCTCCCCGAACCCACTGTAGCTCGCAGCCACTTTCTATTGGAGGCGATTTTGGAGGTCCAGATTTGACAAAATATAAGGGGGAGGTTTTCATCTTTATTTCCTGGAAGGAGGTTGCTAAAAAAGGTTAGCTCATGTCACTATTACCTCAATTTGCTCATTCTTGCTCAATTTGATCTACTTTTTGGATCTAGGGTTTCACCATGAGTGAGAGAGAAGAATACCTAGTTTTGTCTTTATTTGTTCTAATGAGGTTGTTTAAGATGGTTAGATAACGTCTCTCCTCTATCCCTTTTCATGCTTGCTTCTCAATTTAGTTAGTTTATGCAAGATTCCATCAATGGTGTGTTCTTGTGTATTTATGTAGAGAGAGAAATGTAGGTTTTTTATTATTTTTTATTTATGTACTTTATTTTTCTTAATTTATTTTATCCACATGTATCTATGTTTCATGAATTGTGTGTTTTTTAATTATGCTACATAGGTTTATTAATTATGCAACTTAAGTCTTTTAATTATGCTATTTAGATGTTTTTTATTTATGCTACTTAGTTTTTTTTATTTGTGCTATTAAGGTTTTTTACTTTAATCTCTCTCTTTATTTCTCAATTTATTTTATCCACATGTATCTATGTTTCATGGACCCTGGCTAAAACCCCACTTAAACACTAAACCCTAGCTAATAATCCCTAGAAAATGTTTTTTTGTTATTCATTGTATTTTTTTAGGTAGTGATGGAGAGGTCGTTCTGAATGTATAATTTATCAAGACTAGATCCATCATACATACCCGAGATCCAAAGGTTTATTGATGCCGCTAAGACCCATGCTTGGAGAACAAAGAAGACGCACATACATTGTCCATACATGGACTGCAGAAATGTTGCTGTATTTGATGACACTCCACAAATCCTTTCTCATTTGGTCTGCCGAGGATTTATGAAGGATTACTTGATTTGAACAAAGCATGGAGAGGGTAGCTCTGCGCCTTATGCAACTGGGAACCCTGCGAATATCGACGCCGATGGTCCAGATGTAGTAAGGAGAACAAAGTGCCTGCTAATACGCACTATGCAAAGAAGCTAATCAGTCCACTGACGATGGGTGTTGAGAAGATCCACGTGTGTAGAAATCACTGTATCCTATATCGAGGTGATGATTATAAGGACTTGGATAGCTGTCCAAAGTGTGGTGCAAGTAGGTACAAGACAAATAAAGACTACAGAGAGGAAGAGTTTGCCGCCTCTGTGTGTAAAGGAAAGAAACGAAAGAGGACCCAACAGAAGACCCAGAAGAGTGGTTCAAAACCCACCGGCAAAAAAAAGAAGAAGTAGACTATTATGCGCAGAAAAAGATTCCTACTTTGGTGATGTGGTACCTTCCTGTGGTCGATCGATTGAGGTGTTTGTTCGTAACCCAGAGGATTCCCAACTTATGAGCTGGCATGCTTCTAATGAGCACAAAGACGATGGGAAGCTTCGGCACCCAGCTGATGGGCAGCAGTGGAAAGATTTTAATGAAAAACATAAGGACTTTGCAAAGGAACCAAGAAATTTTATGTTCGTACTGAGTACTGACGGAATGAATCCATTTGTTGAGAGGAGTAGCAAGCACAGCACATGACCGGTGATCCTCACCATCTATAACCTTCCACCATGGTTGATGCAGAAGCGAAAGTACCTTATGCTAACCATCCTTATCTCTGGTCCAACACAGCCTGGAGTTAACATGGATGTTTTCTTGGAGCCCTTAATGGAGGACATGAAAATATTGTGGGAAACAAGTGTAAAAATATGGGACGAGTACAACAAAGAATCATTCACGCTGAGAGCAATTATCTTTGTTACGATCAACGACTACCCTGCTCTCTTCACATTATCAGGACAGTTCAAGGGAAAGCTTGGTTGTGTGGTATGCATAGATGGAACCACTCACGTGTCCCTTATTACATCTAAGAAGATAGTGTACATGAAGCACTGACGCTACTTATCGAAAGGACACAGGTACCGCCAGAAAAAAATGGATAAGTACTTTGACAATAATGTTGAACTACAGTCTACTACTCCATCAGGTAACAGTAAAGGCAAAAGAGTTTTCGACATAGTCAGCAAACTCAAATTTGTTTTCGGAAAGAAGACAAAAGACGAAAAACTAAGAAAGACTGTCAAACCAACTTCAGGGGCTACATTCAAGAAGAAGTCTATTTTCTTTGAGTATTTGTCATTCTGGTCAGAGTTAGACATACGCCACGCGATCGATGGTATGCACGTTCAGAAGAACGTGTTTGAAAGCCTAATTGGCACCTTACTGGACATGAAGGGCAAGATAAAGGAAGGACTAAATTCACGCATGGACATGGTACAGTTAGGTATAAAAAAAGAACTTCATCCTATTAGGCTAGAAAATGGGAAGTACCACCTCCCGGCAGCAAGGTACAACCTCACCGATGATGAGAAACATGCGATATGTGTGTGGTTGAAGAATTTGAAAGTCCCATCTGGATTCTGCTTTATCATACGGAGTATTGTGTCAATGAAAGACCTTACACTCACCAACTATAACTCACATGACTGTCATGTCATGTTGACTACTTTCCTCCCTATTGCCATCAGGGCTATAGACCCGGTGTGGATAAAGGTTGCAGTCACACGGTTGTGCTACTTCTTCAACAGGATCTCACAGAAGGTGATTGACCGTGATGAGTTGGCATCTCTCTAGGAATTCGCAGCGGAGACATTGTCACAATTTTAGATGTGTTTCACCCCAGCATTCTTTGATATGATGGTTCATCTTGTGGTGCACTTGGTTCCACAAATAGAGGCACTGGGTCCCATGTACTTGCATGAGATGTGGACTTATAAGCGTTTCTTGTCAATACTGAATGGCTATGTATCAACTCGTACTCGTTACGAGGCGTCTATGGTAGAGGGGAACTTAACCGAAGAGGCCATTGAATCTGGTGGTCCATTGAATCCTGTATAGTATGGTTCTGTACTAGTGTACACAAGCAACAAGAAACTTCTTGCAGCAAGTAGCCTAACAGTTTGTAGAATTAAGATCGATTCCCACCATTATTGATGTTAGTTATATGTGTCTATGTGTCTGAGTCTGGTTACAGCTGAACTTGAGGTTTAATATGTGTCTAGAGTTGGAGTTAGACTCTAAGTCCCGGTCCTATAAATATTGGGCACTATCGATGTAACCCGGAGACGACTTGGCGGTAGTTTTACCATGGATATGGGAAGGAGCGCCTATAATCATGTCCGAGGATATATACGGACTCTCAAAACCTCGTTAAAAAACATCATGCCTCGTGTCGCCTCGTGTCGTTCTAGTTCGAGCGATTTCTTCTGTGATGCTCTCGCTATAGGCTTACGCTTCCGGATTTCTAACAATTGAACGGTCTGCCTGCCCATTTATTGATCATAACCTACTTAAATGCAACTTGTAAATCTCATCACGAGACCTGAGCGGGGCTGGGTGGTCTTTAATTAGTTAACCTACAATTAGCGATAAGATGCAAGTTTATATATATATATATATAGGGAAATTATTTTCTACTCCTATATATATATATATATATATATATATATATATATATATATATATATATATATATATATATATATATATGGGCAGGTTAATTATGGAGCAGAAATAGGAGCTAGCGAGCACGTTGCATTGCTAGCTACTAGTAGCTCCCATGCAAGTTGGTTACGATTAATGGCAAAAGATGCTCCTATTATCTGGCAATTTTAATCAGGCGCATTGCCCGGCCTTTGAACAACGTCACGGGGTGTGACGACATAGAGCCATTTCTTGACGCCAATTAACTACTACCAGTATAATAATATATTGGTGTCATCGCTCACGGTATCTGGGGTATGCGCTCGAGGTCCAAGTTACGTTCATGCACCTCTCCGCTTCTTCGAAATGTTGGTTGTTGAAAGCAACTGCGTGGCTGCGTGCGTGTTTCACGTACGCGCGGCATGTCATCCAAAACTCTAGCCTACCTAAAATTACTCGGATGCGAAAGCGAAATCTGAGAACAAGTACAAAATTACGGATTCTGCTAATAGCGGACAATCTTGCAAAACGTGGATGGCCCGTGACCCCGCCGCCGTCGACGAAGCCCGTGACCCTGCGCTGACGTCCACCGCACTGTCCTATTTCGAACGCCGCGCTGGATGGTATAGTTGAGCCAAATTTTTTATTTGGCATTTCCGTGTACATGGACTGTATAATTACTTTTTTTTGAAAAAAGTGAGATTTATCACACATGATCACTTTTCTAAACGAAAAATGACATTTGTGTTTATGAGAATCCAACATGTTGTAATTGTCATGGACCAAAGATCCTTAATAAGCGAGTGAGTGAACAATCGTTTATGATTTGGACCATACAACATCCTTAGTCAAAATCCTGATGGACTTGCAAAAGGTAGGTGGATCTCACTCTTTTGAATACACGGATTTGTGGGAATCTAAGTATCGGAGTTGCATCAGAGATGCAAACACGCAAGTGTGTTAATATCTAGAATGGACTGAGCATTTGGTTGGGGTCGAGCAATAGCAGTAGTGGTGCCATATGCCCCAATGATATTATTGATATCTTAGGGCTCATATTAGGAAAATAAATTCCATCCAATGCGAGTATGTAAAATATTTCGAACTAGAGAAATTAGCCATGTGTCCTACATGAGTATATTATGTATGAATTTACTTTGATAGTAAATTATATAGCAAGAAAGGCAAAATTTTGAGGTTCATAGTGATGCTTGATCATTTTATAAAAGTTTTGGAATCCATTCCTGTGGGAATAGATGATGTGAAATCTTTGCTAAAACATAGACTCTGTATGTGATAGAAAGGTGCCCCAAAATAATGCACTATATGTTGCTATTTATTTAAGTAAAGGGTTACTTAAATAACTTCATATTCAAGATGCGTCTTGAATTGGCATATGCAAATATTGTGAAGTCAAGATGGGTCTCGAATCATGTGTAGTGTTTACCTCTTATTGTATAGGTGATAGAAAATCACTACTATCATCATTGTGTATGGCCAATCTGAAAGATGGCAATCACCTGCAGGTGTAGACCCGTTTGTGGTTCACATCCAAAATTGGGTATGCACGTTAAGGATAAAATCCCATGGTAGCATTGTGGTACACCTTGTGTATGATCAATTTCGAAAAAATAAACAAAAATTGCACCGTGAGGGTAAAGGTCATTTGTCCTAAAATTCAATATTGGTACGCATGTTATGGATAATCACTATGTGTAACACAGTGTAGATCCCGCAGTATTACTATGGTACTACCTTGTGTATGACCAATATATAAAGTTTTAGGATATTATTATACACAAATGATAAGGTAGTCATTGAAAGTATTTGGATAGTTGTAATTATGAATTGCAAATGCAAAGATCAAGGTAAAATTGAATTATAGATATTTTGTTTTGTCTCTTGTTTTTGAAATTAGGTACTCACCATGAGGGTGTAGACCTTTTTATAATTAATTTACATTAGGATGTAGTTCTTGCATGTTTATCATCAAATTGGAAGTGCACTTTGAGGAATAAATCCCACAGTAGTGTAAGGTACTACCTTGTGATTGTCAATTTGAGGGAACAAAAGGTGACATCATATCGCGTAAATTGGATTCCAAACGAGAACAAAATTATTGCATTTGCGCGTGCAAATTATAAAAATTATAATAGAATAAAATATATATAATAAGTATGAAAATGTATAAAGTAAGACAAGGTAAACTTGTATATGACATGGGATTTTATCTAATTTTGTGGAACTAGGTAATCACCATGCGGTTGTAGACCTTTACAATTATTTCACGTCGATATGCAGTCCTTCTATCTTTATTAATTAAATGGGAGAGCACTTTGAGGAATAAATCTCACACTAGTATGGAGTACTACCTTGTGTTCACCAAATTATTAATAAAGTAAGGTGACATCGAGTGAAAAGCGTTCCAAATAGAGAGAAAAATCGACCATAATTAAATTGCATAGGTACATGTGATAGGGAATTGTAAAGACAAGAAGCGTTCGACATGTACTAAATATTTGTATTCACAATGCATTGATAATAAAGAAATATTTACAATGCAGTAGCAGTACATCAGGAGTCAAAAAGTGAGGTAATTAGACTAACTAAACCGATGTAATTTAGAGAATTGAAAACAAATACTATCCAATTTAAAAGAAATCTGCTGAAAATCAAATGTGAAATTGAAAAATGCAGATAACTTGGCCCACGTTAAAAGCACACAAGCCTCAACTTGGGCTTGGACTGTGCATTTGGCCCATGAGGGGGGAATGGGGGTGCCCATATAAAAGCCGGTGGCTAGGGTTGCCACCAACTCAGCAAGCCGCCGCCGCCCCTGGGGGCTACAGCTGCCGCCGCCACCCTGTTGGGCATGCATGCGCCTTGTGGGCCCGCCTCGGTACACACGCGGGTAGGGCCAGGCTGCATCGGGCGAGGTCGCTTAGGGGGCGTCGAGCCACGCAGGCCGAGGTTGCACTGAGCCCGCGTCGTGCGAGCGTCGTGGTCGCACGAGGCCTTGTCGTGGAGGCTGGGCCTCCTCCCGAGGACAGCCACAGCCGGGCAAAACCGGGAGCAGCCACCGTGGCCGTGGTGGCCTGAGCGCGGTCGTCTTGCTGCTAGAGCCGCCGATCCGCGAGGTCGAGGCGTCGCCGAGCCCTGGAGCATCCCCGCCGGGTGAGCAGTGGCCGCGTGGGGGGACCACGAGCAGCCACGAGTCGCCGCTGCGGGCCGTGGCTTGCCGTGGCCGCACTTGGCTGTGTCCGGCCGGGCCGCGACGGGCTGAGGCCAGCCGTGGCCGCGACGGGTGGCTATGGCCGGCCGTGGCCGTGCTGTAGCGTCCGTGGCCGGCTGCGTTTGTGCCGGGGTCGCGCGGGCCGCTCGCCGGCGTGGTCGTCGCCCGCGCTGGTGCTGCTGGGCTATGGCGCAAGGACGGGTCGCTCGCTGCTTGATGCCGTAGAGCCGCCATGGCCGCTCTACTGGGGCCGGGCCGCCTGCCACTTGGGGGCGCAAGGCACCGTTGCAGCGGGTGGCCGACCGCGCAGCAGCCGCTAGCGGGCGAAGCCGCATCAGGCCGCGCCTGGCCGGGCTGCGCCTCGCCGTCGCAAGAGGTGTGGGGCAACTGCCGTGGCCGTGTCTGGCCGACCGTAGGCCGTGCTGTTGCGGCCATGGCCGGCCGCGCACGTGCTGGGGCCAGGCTACTGCCGTGGCTGGCCGGCCGTGGCCACCCTCTGGCATGCTGTGGCCTGCCGCGGGTAGGCTGCAGTCGTGCCATGGCCGGCCATGGCCAGCCGTAGTGCTGTAGCGGCCATTGCTATGAAGTTGGTGCCGGTGGCGCCATGGATGACACCACCGAGCACCAAGACGGTGGTGCGGCGACCACTACGTCGATGCAACGACGTGAGCCGAAGCATCCTAGCAGGAGGGACAGTGCGTGACACCATTGATTACCTTAATGTCTCTGTGTTCGCCTTCCTTGATTGTAAGTTCAATGCTCTGATCCTAAGACCAACGCTTTTAATTGGGCAGGAAGGGGAATGGGGAGCTTTTGTGTACTGATAACGTATTGCACTTGATTGTAAGTTCAATGCTCTGATCCTAAGACCAACGCTCTAATGGGGCAGGAAGGGGAATGGGGAGCTTCGTACTGATAACGTATTGCGAGTAATCGTGAGTATGTAAACGAAAATGTAAATGACACAGAGACACAGGAGATAGAATGAACTGTCGTATATTTATTCCATTGATCATCATGTATTTATACAAAAGGAAGGGGGAGGAAACTCCCCCGTGAAGTAACCACGACGCCCGTATCGTATGTGTCGGGAGGCGTGGGAAGTTCCCCGAAGGTGTCGCTGTGGAGATACCGCTTCTGAGGAGATCGTGGGAAGTTCCCCCGATAGGGAGGATAACCTCAATGGCTTGGGTTGTAAGAGTATAGAGGGGGAACCCCATCCTAACAGTTAATTAGGATGAGATCAACCCCAATATATCGATCCATATATTTGTAACACAAGCAACGACCATGGCTGCTCTGCTTACTGCTTTGCAACTGCGATGACGTCTGCATTTCGTCTCCGTAACTTTTCCCTTTACCACAAAAAATAGATATAATTCAAATAAAGATTACTGGAGCTCAAGATTCACATGCCAAACATGAATATAGACTACCTACCAAAATAAATTAACAAATTTAGGAAAAAGCCCAGTTCTTATTTATCGTTTTAAATTTAAACTAAAACTTTTTTCCCTCATACAGACTTAAGAAAACGTTGTGGGGCATATTTTTTATTCTATTTCATCTTGAGATCCTCTGTATCAATATGTTTGCCTAACTCACACGGAACGGGTGACACGGTAGGGCCACGGAAAGATTGATTCATCAATACAATTGTTTTTTGCAATAATGTTATTGAGTGCATGAAATACTCCCTCCATTCTGATTTATAACATATTTTGGTTTTTTTCAGATTTATATAATTTTCTCTGTACTTAGATATGTTTAGAGATATAATAAAAATAATGTATCTAGAAGAAGCAAAAGTCAAATAATGTATCTATAAGAAACCCATTTGTATCGCACATATATGTATTTATTACATATCAAAACTGTGTGTATAGTTATAGCAATGTAGTCTTCATCTAAAAAACTCTGTGCTTTGTCATAGTAGATGCATACTTTTCGCGGACAAAAGCATGTGTAACGATGAATACAACAGCACAATTCTAATTTTTGGCTAAGAAGGCTTCACCTACGCTTGCTTTAGGCTCGAGGGGCTTGCTGTCAAACATCTTTGACCTCGCCTTCGCCATGAGTTGGTGATCATTGTCCATGCGAAGAATCTCTCAATGCACCAGACAAGAGGGTTCCGTCAGGGACAATTCGGATGAGCAAATTGTCCAAAGTCCCAAGCCTTGCCTAGCAAATATCTAACGATTCAAATAGCAGAACCCTATTCATGAAGGTTATTGTTAGGGACAATTCGGATGAGCAAATAGCGGAACCCTATTCATGAAGGTTCCTAACATATGTGACACACCAACAATAACCCTATTCACCAGAGGGTTCCTAACATAGTTCGAACTATTGAACCTAGCAAATAGCTTTTGTTGTAATTAGGCCTCATATAGTCGAAATAGCTATTGGATCTTGTATTTTCTTGCCAAAATCAAATAGCGGGGCTATTGTTGGTGTGTCACATGTTGGGAACCCTCTAGTGTGTAAGAGTGTATAGTTACTAAGCCTAAGGGATTATTCGTGAACATTTAGGGCCCAGCTATAATTTTTAGGGACACTTTTTAATTATAAGCCACAGAGGGTCACTTCTTTTAATTACAAGCCTCACCATGGGATAGAACAAGAATCAGCACCTCACATATCTCCTATAAACGGGAGTGAAGGGAAGGGTGGAAGGGGGGCTTGGTCACCTAATCAATTACACAGATAACATGGAAGTCCTTTATTTCTCCTCGTTGGCGTCCTACTGTGTCCTGATACGCTTGTAACCAAAAACCCTAGCCATACCCATAACACAACTAGGGTGCATTAACAAGCCAATAGCCTCATCGAACAGATAGGTAAGAAGAAATTCTGACAAGACGAGTAAAGCAAAACCCCAGAAGATGAAGGCCATGAGATCTTCTACAAGCACAGCACCACGAAGCAGGTTCATTGCTACAAGGAGCAGGCTAGGCTAAGATCGATAAGTACATGTACTGTGTAGAAGATGACCCATGATGCACCTGCTACAGAAACATATGAGGCAACACTCAAGAAACTATAGTAATGACGGTCTTGTCGTTCTTGAGCAGACCTTCCTGCTTCATAAGGGTTTGCAGCACCTCGGCAAATCGCTCCAATCACTTGTGCTACCTGTACTCAGCGAGTGTGTAACCGAACAAGACAGCAGCATACGTCATGTAAAGAAGCATGATGAAGATACCTGCTACAAGACTCAGATGCGTGACAAAGATGGCAAGCTGCACCATGTACGAGAGACACTAGAACCATGAGTGGATGGACAGTCGTGGTGAGATAGATCGTCCACATGGCAAAATAGGGATGGCGATGACCTGAAGTTCCACACAGCGTGCCACGGCTGGCTGTTGGACCACCAACAACGTTGGCACTAGGAAGGTGCGCGCAGGTGAGCTTGCTAGAGATGGCGTACAACGCCCACAACACCGACGATGCGCACTGCAGTGTCACTGTGCTTCTGCGAAACACCGAGGTGGGTGGGCTCCAATCTTGGTGGCGTCAGTGAGACTAGAGGAGGCCAAATGCAGAGTGGGATCCAAGGCGGAGTCCCTATAGTTTCTAGGGTTGTTTCTTGTCCGTGACTAGTTTAGCTTTCCATTTCCATGTTTCAGACCCTGTCATGTTCCTGAATACATGTTCAATTTGACAACTAGAGGAAAATCAATCAACAATAGTAACGATAGCAGTAACATCTTTCTCCCTCACCACTCTTGAGTCAATGTTCACTTCAACAAAGAAAAAACTCTGATCTTGAACCTGTGTAGCACATAGTTCTGGACCAATAATCCATGGAATACATCTCCTGCAGTTGTAGATTGAGTGATTTCTCATACCATAAATTTCACAACTGTTACATCTGCAGTCCTTAGTCAAATGATTATAAGGACCACAATTATCATAAGGTAGGCGATTCGGTTTTCTCTCAGGAGCATGATTCAAAGATCCTCTATTCTGACTACCACTAGTTTGCGTAGAGGGTTGCATATTACCTTGAGAACATGAGCTCTGTTTGGTTTCAGTTTTCCCTAGCATACCATCATGTTCCTTAGGCCACTAATCTTTGATTTGCTCTTTTCTTTGCACATTCTCTTCCTAGTTCTCGTATCTCTTCATGCTCTTCTTTTTCCTCGATCTGAACCTTTTGATTTTACTCTTCCTCTTTAGCCACATGATCTTCTTTTTGCTTCTAAGAACGGATTCACAATTGGTTTGAGGCGCTGGTTCAGCCACTGCCACGGCCATCGAGATCAGCCCCGAAGCAATAGGTTCTGTACCCCCTTTTCCTCCCCCTCCGTGATCCATTAGGACTCTCATGGTATTGGCTAATTCCACCCTCACAGGAGCAGAAAATGATTTAGTGGGAGCTTCACGCCATAGATGGCCAATGAATCATCGAAGATTGGCGAGCGAGGATTTAGGGTTTATGATATTTTGTGAGATATAAGAGCAAGGCTAATAGTACAGCCCGCTTGCTGGCTGTAAGGTTCTTACAGCCTTCTCTCAGCCCATTCGTATAGTAGTCAGCCTTTCACATCTACTACATGGCCCACCTGTTCCTCTCACAGATTTCTTGGTTCCTGTGCCCAAGCTGGCTGTAAGCTTACAGCCCACTTCTCTTCTCTTCCCTCCCTTCTCTCCTCCACGTCAGCATTTAGCTGGCTTACAGCCCATTACTATACTTGCTCTAAGGCGCTGTGGGCATCTCAAGGGAGTGAGGTGGGGAAGCGGGTGTGCGGTGATCTGACTCAGATTCAGCCCCAATTTCCACTCACCACCCTCCGGATGATCGACGCGTGTGCCCTGCCCAGGCCACGGCCCCAGGATCCCCGAGGTAATCTTCACCTTCGGAAGTTTCCTAAACCATTGGCTTTCCTTGACATCATTCACCAACATTTCGCTGGTGGTCCTGTCCTCCGGACTCAAAACAATCTACGTCGAGATTTCGTGCCTTCCACAATTCCAGCAAAGCTCAGTCGAAAACTCCTTGAAGCTTACCTTCCCGTCTCAATCCTCTCGATCGCTTAGCTGGCAATTGGACTCTGATGTGGAAGCATCCATTTGGGAATCGAATAATCTTCTTCCTCTGGAAGCGAAGACTCTCTGCAATCGTGTGGAATTTCGATTGCTTGGCGCTCTGGAAAGGACCAAGCATATCGCTCTCCACTCAAATCAAATTGCATTGGATCGCCGATGACGGAGAAGAAGCAAACGAAGTCTGCATCACCTCAGGAGAGTGAATTCCAGTGACCTGAGTGGGCATGGGTCTGGGAAAAAAATTAAACCCACGGTGCATCATGGTCATGGGCGTTTAACAGACAAATTTAATATTCTTGGGTCCAGCACCTTTGCAACTAGGTAAACAGCCAGGCAGGTTGTTCTAAAAAAAAGTAATAACAAATTAGAGCCCTAAGCCGGAATATGAATTAGTCTTCTAATTCTAGTCAACAAATGGTGTCATCGTCGAGCACCCATACATCAAGCCTTCCGGATTCCATCTAAATCGCTTCACATCGGTATCCTTTTCACTGTCCTTATTGGACTTTGAAATTTCGACTATATCACAACAAACAAATAAACGATGGAAAAAATGGCGATATCCATTAGTCCTACCATACTGTGGATGGACAAAAGCAGAGGAGACTTATCAGGCCGTCGTGAGCTCAATAATGCATATGCCCGTCTTCCTTGTTCTCTAGAGTTATGATATATGTCCGGTGGTGCTGAAATAGAGCAAGCTCGCACACAAACAGCCCTGCCTACAATACTACTACATCGAATTGTCCTTTGAAACCACCAACACAAGAGCTCTGGTTTGCAAGAACACAGAGAGGGCCCGGTCGTTTCTTCCACCGCCGAGAGCAAACATCTGGCGACCACAAGGAACCCTAGTGAACGGAGGTGCATACTCTCTCTCTCTCTCTCTGAAATAAGGAGATCATTTAGATCCATTACTTGAAACAGCTTATCTCTTTTCATGTGGTAATGATTGGTTTATCAAATTCGTTTGGCTCCATCATTCAATCAACCATTACCAGTACGAAACTGCATGAGTTTTGCACCATCTGCCTCACTGGCAAAGAACAAGCAGAGAATCAATATTTAGCAATTACATGTCTTATGAATTCTGAACTTTGGTTAGGTGATAGTAATTAAACTTTTCAGTACATGACATAAGTTGTTTCACATGACCACAGAACTCTTTATTTGAAAAGAAATGATTACTGCCTGCACATATTACATCCACTCATTTGGATGAGCTGGCCGGACAAGTTGTTAGTCCAACAAAAGATTAGGTGAAATTTTATATGACCGAAGTTTAGTCTTCTGCCGTTTCAATACGTGGGACTGCAGAAAGAGACAAACAACTTGTTATTAGACTGAACTGACAATTAGTTTCTTCCATTTGGATGGCCTAGACTCAACTCAAGTTAAACTTTGGGGACTAAAGTTTAGTCTTGGTGTCCAAAGTAGACCTTAGTCTAATTTTGTCACAGAGAGAACTAAAGCTTGCTAGCTCCCGATAATATGTATCTTGTTACCTCTTTTTTCTTACTTCTAATTCTCGTAAATATATTTACTTCGCAAATGCCTTAGCATTTGTTTCAAAAATACATGCCTTCGGGATGGTAGGTGAGCTGAATTGTATGCATATAGCTCGTGCTGAATTGTATGAAAATACTTGATGGTAAGGTGGCAAGAACTCCTTTGGCTTATATAGGCACAGGTTGGTGCTAGGTTCAATCGATTGGCAGCCACTACTGGGTTCCCCTCCTTTAAATGCGGACCCAAAGTATTACTCACTCCATACCTAGATTAGTTGACGTTCTGGGCCATGTGAGCATTTTCACAAAGATTGACGTTGAGGCTTACGTGGACACGTTTACCCCTGCCCCGCTCGACGAGGATTTAATGCGGCGCGCTTCGTTTAACGCGCGTGCATGGGAAAATTAGTACCCAGCGCTCGCCATATTCCATGCAATCGGGCCCGCCTCCACTCGAACAAAAAAAAAGGCACATGTAATTAATGGTAACCACAATCATGTCTTAAACATCAACTAATTCAGGTAGGAAGGGAGTAGATATATGCCCCTTTCATTATCCATCTATGTTTTATATGCTTGCTAACTTCGGATAAGATGGTGAAGCGTACATCACTATATTTACAAAAGGTAGACATTGACCAAGAGTTGAGCCTCGCCTGGTCAAGATAGCTAGGGTCACCTTCTAGCATCAAACACGCCGAGTCAGATTTGTCGTGACCATTTTGAAACAATCTCAACCATCTGATTCCACCACCAAGATGATTGTTTTTATTTTATGAGCTTTTATACGGTGCTTGGAGGAACTAGCAGTTCCACTCATTTGTTTTTATTTTCGGCTTAAGGTTAGTTTAGTAATTCAACAATTGGGTTTTTCCCCTCCCTATAGGAATCTCCAGATGTTCCGTTCCCGTTCCGTGACTGCCGCCCCTGTTGTCCGCTCGAGGACGCCGCCGGCCGCCTGCCGCCTCTCCCATCCTCGCTCGTGGACACCACAGCTCCCTCGAGTGTGCTCCTCGGCTCCTGATGATGCCTCACCTTGGGTCACCGGCAGCTGTGGCTGCCCCGCCCCGCCTGCAGTAGCACCGAGCGCCCAGGCCCTGCCCAAGAACACATCTGCGTGGTGCAGCAGCCAGCAGCCATTGCAGCAGGTGTGCCGATATGCAGTGCCTGGTAATTGCCGTGGAAACCCAGTGGTGTGCTTGAAGACAATGTGCACTGTACAATATTTTGATTTGTCAAGGTATAGTCTTTTTAATGGAAAACTACTTTGTACTACTCATACGAGAGTAATTTTCATTAGTTGTGGACATTTTCGGAGAAATATTTTCCAAACCTATTTGGGATGTAAACATTTCAGACTTTAAATCTATAGATCATAATACGTTATAATTGAACCATCACAAAACTGGAATTTCAACATATTTTTTAAATTATTTAAAATACATCTTCAAAATCTTTTTGAAACCTAAACTAGAGTTTTTGGAACTCAGATGGAAACAAAATTCTTAGACACCTTTTTTTGAAAATGGAACAAAACCTTATCCGAGGTACAAAAGGAGTTTTAATTCATTTTTCACTCAAAAAGGTTAACTTATACAAATCCAATGTGGTTACTACAATGTTTTCTTTTGTTTTAACTTAATGGAGTTTTCCATCAATTACCGATGTTTTCCAATCTACTCAGTACTATTTCGAAATAGACCGTAATATGCACCAACCAACAAAAGCTTTGCAAATTAAACAAGTCTACAAAACCACATAGTAATTTCCATTGTCCATTTATGTCTGCTTTATCTTTGATATATAAGCACAACCGCAAGAGAATATAATCATAATGTGGCAGCAAAATTGTGCATTAGCTCGACAAAATCATCAATCACAACAGGCCAAGCACCTGAAAAATGGACACAAGGTACAGGAACTATGAATTCTTTTAATCATCATGGAGCTTAGCTAAAAGCTGTCTCTTACCTTCTGGTTGATTCGTGCTTACTATAACACAATCTGATGCACTAACATTGCCTAAAAAATTGGGACTTGAAGGGAACTTATAACTTAAATTGAAATGTACATCTAGGCCTCTCAACATCGAATCAGAGCATTAGGTTCAGATCTACAGTCTTGTCACTTTGCTGATTAGTACAAAGACCAGAACCATGGACTATGTATGTATGAGATCCAAACATAGCAGGTGGCAACAGTGGGGTTGGGCCGTCAGGGCATGATGTGGTACGCAGACGCTGTGATAGCACAATGGGTATTGGTTGCCGAAACAAATGGGGCTGTGCCCACGTAATTTTGGCATCAATGATTTGAACCCAAACTGAACACATCTACCCACTCTGTTGTTCTTCTTCCCCAATTTAGAGTGTTCTTAACCGAAACCATTTATTGCGATGTTAACGACTAATGTGCAGTAGGCTAGTGGCCTGTAAGGAATTGGGGCTCAGCACGTTTCTAAAGTGAATGACTGGGACAGATTTGAGTGCTGCCTACTACCTTCCAACCCTTGGGGATTTGGGTGTGGATTGAATAGTAGCTGAAAAACCATAAGAATGTTAAAAATTTTAGATTGCAGGAGAGTATATATATATATGTATGGAAAGCAATAATATCGGTGTCGAGGAGACATCACTGGGCCAGCTCAAAAATGCATAACCCTGTCTTCCTCGTACAGACGTCGAGCAGTGCCATAGGTTGACATTTTGTCAAGTTGGCATTGGATGGCTGCAGTCGTCTACGTATTGTTTTGTCTAGTTGCTAGCTGATGATGCCTGATATGATTACACCTTTGCAATTTAATAAAACCACCAATGGATATGTATTCGATGCTTACTCTATCAAATTCAGTAAGGCGTAGCCCCCTATAAATCTTATCAATTGCTTCCACCATTCCTAAATATTAAGTCGCTTTGAATTTTTAGTATATCAATTTTGCTATGTATCTATATAGTTTAATAAACTGCTTGACACTTCTATATTGACCATAACTGCACATATACTATTTTTCTAGAAAAATCAATCTTGAACTGCAAGAAACCACACTGGTGGCTATACTAATTGCCAAAAAGTCAATCATTGTAAGCCTTGACAAATCATTGTAAGCTCCTTGTCATGACAAATATCGAATTTTCTCGTTACAATCTTAATGAAGGCAATTCCTAGACCTGCTAATTACATATTTTCAGATAATAAGAGGCCTAAGTGAAACTACAAAAGGTTATTACTTTTAGGAAAATACCATATCAAGCTTTGCAACCTCCTTGTATGAGTTAGGTGTTTGCTTTGTTTTTGGGTTGTAATTGCCGTGGAAATCCAACTAGTGTTTGCTTTGTTTTTTGGTTGTAATTGCCATGCAAACCCTACTGTATGTTGGAAGGCCATGTGAGTGTACAACATTTGGACAAGTAAACAAACCATTAGTACTGGCAGCTGTAGACTTATTTCACTGAATTGGAACCATGGGAAAGAGGCCAGTGAAAATCATTTTTTTCCATGGGCGGTGACTTAATCAGTTTTTTAACAAACCGCTAGTACAAGTCATAAGTCAGGTATTTTTTGAGCGAAAATTAGGCGCTTCGCCACCGTGGGGGTTCGAACCCTTGACCTCATCCTCCCACATAGCTAGCCCTGGGCATAATTAACCGATGACTGAAGACCAAACCGAACTGACCGAGATCGAGACCGAACTGACCGAGACTGAACTTTTCGGTCACTAGTTCGGTCCCTGCTCCTAACTAACCGCACTTTTTACGGTTAGTTCGGTCATAGGGCTTGGTTAACGGAGCAGACTGAATGAACCGAAGTTAGTGTCAAGCCCATGAATGAGGTAGCCCAGCCCATATACTGTAAACCCTAGACCCCTCCACCTATCTCTGTTTTCTCTCTCTATTCCCCACCCCACCACCCGACCTCCCCCCGACCTGCGACCCTGACCCCGACCCCGAGCCGCATCCTGCGGGCTGCGGTAGCCGGCGGCCGGCTGCCCTTCATGCCACCCCACCCTTCCTCCCCCTGGCCCCCGACCCTGATGGTATGCACGCGAGCCAGCCGGGGAGCGGCGAGCAGAACAGCGCAGGAGCCAGCGTCGGGGAGCGGCGAGCAGAGAAGGAGCCTCAGTCGGGGAGCGGTGACCGCCGAGGCGTCGACCAGGGAGCCACCGAGCGCTGACCGCCTCCCCACCCTGTGTTGCGCAGCCGCCGGAGGAGTGGAGGGCAAATGTGCTGGTGCTACGATGGGCCGACGGCTACTTCAATTGCTTCCTGCAGTGTGAGTGCGTCTCCTCTCTGAATCTTGTGTGGTCCGGTTAGTTCGGTCGTGACCGAGACCGAGACCGAACTAACCAGGACCGAAGTTGCTCGGTATTCCTTCTTGAAACTAATCGATCGGTCCCTTGTTTCTGATGATCGAACTTTCTAAATAACCGAGGAACCAATCGGTTCGGTTCGGTCTGACCGAACGCCCAGGGCTACGCGTAGCCTCCTCTAACACTCCACCCATCACTCATTTATGTCTATACTAGAGTTTGGTCCCCCACGTATTATCCTAATACAAGCATAAGTTGATTGTCTGAGGTCCTAAATGAATTCAATTCAAAAAGTTCTCAACTACAATGTTTCATTTCTTTTCAAGATCTACAACTTGTATTTTTGTAGTTACTCCATCCAAGGTCGTTACTAGGGCCGCCGAGAAGGAGCCTCCGATCCATGGCAAAGGCCCACCGCAAGCTTGGTGGCGGAGGTGGGGCGACACTCCGGTTGACCTTCGCACTAAGGACTGTCGGTAGCGAAGGTCCCCAGGCCTTGCCAGCGGGGATGAGCTGCAAAGGTGAAGGCTCGACCAATGGATGCCCCTGAGTGCAGCCTTTGCCTCCCATATGAAACAGAGTGGAGGTCGCCGTTGGCCCTCCTTAAGGAGTGGTTGGAGGCCGAAGGTGAGAAGACCAGGGGACCCTTGGGGCGGTGAAGCCATAAGGTAGTATTCGAGGAGTGTGCCAGTAATCATGAGGGCTTATAATGTACTCACTCCATCCCAGAAAATATGTAGTTCAAATTTTGTCTCACAAAGAATGTAACCGTAGATTTTAATTAATTTTTTACCAGGACCCACATATTAAAAAATATTCATACCCATAAACTTTGGTGTCATATTCATCCATGAGTGATTCTCATCCACAAATAGAATCACCCATGGATGAATATGACCCCATAGTTTATGGGTATAAATATTTTTAATATGTGGGTCCCGCTAAAAAATAATTAAAGTCTACAATTACATTCGTTGTGAGACAAAATTTGAATTGTAGGTTTACATATTTTCTAAGATGGAGGGAGTATTGTATCGATGATGAGTCGGAATTGTCCACACTTTTGAACGGTGTTTCACTATGTCAAAAAAGCTTATCAGTGACGCACCTAAAGGCTTATCAATGACGCGTCTTAAAAGACGCGTCACTATTCTTGCGTCTGTGACAAGGGCACATTAGTGACGCGTAAAAACGCGTCACCCATAACCCATGAACAGTGATGCATGTACCCAATACACGTCACTGATAACACTTATCAGCGACGTGTCCAGCTAATACGTGTCACTGATAACAATTATCAGCGACGTGTCCAGCCGATACGCGTCACTGATAACTATTTCAAAAAAAAATTAGGATGATCCTATATATATATTATATTGATTCTTTCGAACCTGAGCATATGTAGCCCCTCCCTTGAGCCATCGCACTGAAGCCTCCCACCACCCGTTCTCTGTCCCGGGCTCTAGCCGTGCCGCAGCGGGCTACCCAGCGCTCGTGCAGCACCCCCACCCCTTGCCCGGCAGCACCGAGAAGGCCGCTCACTCGCTCTGGTGCTTCCTCGGCACCATTAGAGCTTCCTCTTGTTCTCTGTGCAATTTCGGAATGCAAAAAATGTTCATCATAGCCAATTTGTGATGCTTTCATGGTTGCAGATAGCACGCTCAAATCCAACTCCGTATACAAAAATCATGGCAATTCTACCGAGCACTGCTGAAAGGTCCTAAATGGCTAGAGGGGGGGTGAATAGCGTATTAAAAATCTACAAACAACACTTAACAAGCCGATTAGTAACAATAGCAAACTTTGCAAAGCACTAGTTCTAAACTATGCTATGCAAGCCACCTAGACAAGTATACTACACTATGATCACTAGTTCACACTCAAAGGCTATGTCACTACTATACACTACTCCTAAGTGAGCTACTAACTAACAAGCTACACACGAGAGTAAGTACACAAAAGTAAAGAGAGAAGGTGATTTCAATACCCCCGGTGTAGAGAAGATATGAAGTCCAATATAACCAATCAATCAAATATAAGGGAAATCCTCGGTAGAGAGATGACACAAGATTTTTTACCGAGGTTCACTTGCTTGCCAGCAAACTAGTCCTCGTTGTAGCGATACACCCACTTGGAGGTTCACGCGCTAATTGGCTTCACACGCCAAACCCTTCTCAAGGGTGCCGCACAACCAACACAAGATGGGGATCCACCAAGCTACGAGCAATCCACTAAAGATGCCTTTCGCGATCTCCCGCGGGGATAGGCTCAAGAACCCCTCACAATACCTTGATCGGAGGTGTAGACAATCACCAACTCCCCTCAATGATCCTCGCAGCTCCAAGCCGTCTAGGAGTCGGCAAACTCCAAGAGTAATGAGAGAAACCGCTGCGAATCACCACTACCAAGTGCCTCTAGATGATCTCTATCAATGCAATGCACTTGATGCTCTCCAAACTCACCAAATGATGATCACAATCAAGTAGGATGAGTGAGAGTGGAGTGGGAAGGCTCACAAGTATGCTATGATGTTCATGAGTGCCAAGAGATACTCCCCAAACCAGCCAAGTGACTATTTATAAGCCACACACAAAGAAATAGCCATTTAGACTTCACTGCGTACCGTCGGACTGTCCGACGGCCAGACCGTCGGACTAATCAGCACGGTCCGATGCCCCGGATGAACGCCACGTGTCACTAGCCGTTTGAAGTCGAACGTTGGATCACAACGGCTAACTTCCCGTGCTAAACGAACCGTCGGACCGTAGGCCGTCGGACCAAACCTTACGGTCCGACGCCTACTGCCATTGCACCGTCGGACTGAAAATACACGGCGCGTCGGACCAAACGAAACCACGGTCCGACGTTTCCAGAGAGCTCTCCGAGCCCTGAAAACCGTCGGACGTTGGTCCGACGCTCACCGTCGGACTAACGCCGAGAGTCCGACGCTCCTCTACTCTCCACGTGTCGACCTGCTGCGGCTCTGCACCGTCGGACCCTGAGGACATTGTCCGACGCTCCGAAATGAAGCGTCCGACGCTTGCTGAAGGGGTTAGCCGTCGGACCGAAGACAATGGTCCGACGCTCAGTCAAGTTAGAGTCCGACGCTAGTTTTTCTTATTGAAACGTTTCCGAAATTCGCCGAATCCTGCCTCGCAAGCTCGGCAGGAGGAAGAGAGGACTAAACCCTCTCTAACCCTCAAACTTCACCCCGTTTCTTAAGGCACTAACACTCCAAAGTATCTCTCACTTAGGTGCACGTGTGTTAGCCTTTTCAAAGAGTTTTCCACGGGTCAAGTTAGTGTCACTAGCATCTATATGCATATGCAATGATCATGAACACCTAGTGGTACTTGATAACCGTATTTCATCAACGATTTCGCCCCTCTTGATAGTACGGCTATCTATCGTAAATGTGATCACTCCTTCTATGGAGTCTTGATCACCAAAAGCAAAAGAGCTCCTATGGATTATACCTTTGCCTTGAGATCCTAGCTTTTTCACCATCTCTTGATGAAGCTTGTGGACTCCTTTTGATGATGGACTTATACCATTTGTATGGATGCCGTCATTGCCCTTCACTTGTGGCCTCCACTGACCCGGTCCTTTGCTCCATCTTGTTGTTTGCTAATCATTCTTATGAAACACTTAGAGCAATCGTTAGCAAACTAGGTTTCATCAATTACCCAAAACCAAACATGGGCTTTCAACTGCCCATCTTTCAGAAATATTGCAACCGGTTTACTTCTCATGAACCGGTTGCAATATTCTTATTGCAACCGGTTCATGAGAGGTATCGCAATTGGTTTACTGCTCATAAACCGGTAGACAATAGTACCGCACGGCAACCTGTTCTCGATAGTGTTGTAACCGGTTCATAAAAAGTAAACTGATTTCACTACTATCACACTGCAACCGGTTCGTCCAGACCGACAGGATAAGGCAATATCCCAACCGGCTTCATAAACAAAACCGGTGGGAGTACTCTACTTCTCTAACCGGTCCACACATAATCAATACGATGAAGCCAAAAATAATCAAGGGGATAAATGTGAGTACAAGAAATGAATCCATCGTCAGGGCTTCTTTATTGTTCTATTCTTCATTCGCTTTGTTGTTTCCTTCTTTTTTTTATTGTTCAGTTGTCCACTCGTTTTGTAGCTTCTTCTCGCCCTATCTATCACATTGCTACTATTTAAGACGCTCAGACTCTAAGCATGCTTGCTAGGAATCTTCAAACCAAATCACCAGGTTCCCAATCACTGATACTTTCAAAAAATCCAGCTTTTGCAGCTCTCAGCTGCAGTGGCTTTGCAAGACGGAGATGAGGTACTCCTTCCCCGAGCTGGTGCTCGTGGCACTGCTGTTGTGTGCAGGCGGCGGCCCTCTTCGTTCAGAATCGCTCACCGTGAAGACCAAGACGTTCCTGTCGCCGCCCTTCTTCCTCCGCCCCGGCGAGGTGTGCAACAAGTTCTTCTACGACATCGACTTCCCACGCGGCCACCTTGCGCTTAAGAGCTTCAACGGCGAGGTTGTGGACGACCGCGGTGCCCCCGTGCCCCTCCACGAGACCTACCTCCACCACTGGACCGTGGGGCCCTACTTCGCCGCAGCCGCCGGGGACGAGCGGCCGATGATCGTTTCGAGGAACGCCGGAGTGTGCACGGGCAAGTACACGGCGCTGGGCCAGTACTACGGGCTCGGCTCCGAGACCCGGCGCACGGCGACGTGGGTGCCCGACCCCTACGGCATCGAGATCGGCGACCCGACGTGGCCGCCGCCGGGGTACGCCGAGCGGTGGGCGCTCAACCTGCACGCCATCGACACGCGCGGCGTCGCCGACCGGCAGGGCTGCACCGAATGCAAGTGCGCGCTGTACAACGTAACCGTCGACGAGTACGACGGGTACGTCGGTGGCCTGCTGTGCTGCTACGACGGCACGCGGTGCGCGGTGCCGGAGGCGCTCGCCGGCGCCGATGAGCCCCGGAAGCTGTTCATGCGGTACACGGTGATGTGGCAGGACTGGAGCGACGCCATCGTCCCCGTCAAGATCTACATATTCGACGTCACTGATCGGGCTCTCATCGAGGGGAGGAACGAACCCGAGTGCCTGGTGGAGTACGACGTCGAGGAGTGCACCTCGGAGGACCGCGCCAAGAACGCGTGCCTCGACGTCGCGGTAGCCAAGCAGGTGCTGCCACGCGGAGGCGACATCGTGTTCGGCGTTGCGCACCAACACTCCGGCGGCATCGGGGCGTCGCTCCACGGCGAGGTATAGTAGCTTTAATTTTTATCGATCCACCAGTACTGACCATCGGATCATCGATCTAGAGCTGTCAGAAGAGAACTTGTTCTTGGTCACTGAACTGCGCTGGACGATGGATGAACGGCAGGACGGGCGGCTGCTTTGTGCTTCAAAGGCGACCTACGGCGAGGGGGAGGAGGCCGGGGACGAGGCGGGCTACATCGTGGGCATGTCCACGTGCTACCCGGCGCCGGGAACGGTGACGGCGCGCGACGGCGAGGTGCTTACTGTCGTCGCCAACTACAGCAGCGAGAAGCAGCACCTCGGCGTCATGGGCCTCTTCTACATCCTCGTCGCGGAGCAGCGGCCGCAGCAGAAGCCAGCTGGCCTGTGCTTCAGCTTCCCCGTCTCATGTGAGAGCGCAATCTCTGATCATCTTCTAACCTCCCTATGATGATCGATCGTGCAGTCTGATCGCAAAATATGCATTCGGTCTGATCATCTTGTCCAGTCTGGCTAACATGGCAAATCAATATCGCAGGGTGCCTGCCGTCATGGATGTGGCGCAACCTGTGAAGGAGTCTACTGTCTACGGAGCATTAATATTGATGCATCATCAACGTCCTCGGAGGGTGATCGATGGCCACAATCTACCCTGGAGTATATTTTCGGTCTGTTTGTAATGGGTGGCTAGATATGCATGTCTTAATGCATCATGCAGGTCGATCGTCTAGAGTTTATAAATTTCTTCTGCTGCTATGTATACAGCATACCTTGATGAACCATCCATGACTTCTCGTTGGCGTCAGAGGAGTGGGCTCTGATAATGTACTATACATACGTACTATGTAACTATATATACTAGTGTATTTGTTTTAGATAATGGAAAAAATTCCGTTCTCATGCCATAGTTACAAACATAGTTGATATATATGAATAATCAATCACAGTATCATAAAACGAAAATTTTGGAAAGAACAAGCTATTCTGACAAGCAATAATTATATGAAGATATAGTGAAGAACAAAAGGATTTTGGACTATGTCACAAAAGAAAAAATCGTAAAAGCAACAACATCTACAACTATGAAACTTAGCTAAGCAATACAAGTGCAAACATTTTTGACTGATGCTCAAGCTTGTCATAAATAGATGCAGCCAAAGGGAGAAACATGACCTATATGTCCACATGCATTTTCAAAGAAACTGTAGCACGATTGCACATTCTGAAATAAAAAGAAGTAATTACAACTCGCAAGACATAGTTACTGCGATGGCACTGAAAGAGGCCAATACTTACATAATTTAGGTCTATATATATATATATATATATATATATATATATATATATATATATATATATATATATATATATATATATATAACATGATATAAATTTATTTCAAATCTTACTGCCCAATCCATTTTAGAAAGAAGGTTACTCTATTTGTCGATAATTATATCACATCATAAATCACAGAAAATATTTGTGCGGCATTGATTTTATATAATAAAATGTTCTAGATTTTTTAAGTGGTTTTAGGAGTATCATAGCTTTCCTTAAAATTTCAAAGGCATAAGCAATTAAAAATTCATAAAATAAAACTTGTATAGATAACGAGATAAAATATATTTTTTTAATGTAAGTGACACTTGAGGTTTCTGTAAACAATTCATAAAGATTTGTAGAACTATAAAACTGTTGTAATAGAATTTTCTACATAGCTTACTAAACAGATTATGTCTTAGTTCTGTCAATCAGTATTTATTGATCTCATATAGCTTTCAGAATTTATTTAGGACTTTTAGATAACCGTAGTTGGATTTCATAGTTAAAGGGAAAAAAATAGATCTCTTTTACTAAAAATAGAAATTAAAAGAATTAGTTTAATAGCAAAAAATGATTCAGATTTGGTAAGACATCAGAATACGCTATGAGAATATATTAGTTGTCACCACCGCCTGTAGCGGAGCACGGACACGCCCCTATAATGTATATCAAAAACTTATCGCAAATTTTTTTCAAAAAAAAAAAACTTATAATAAAAAGATTGTTCCAAGGAGCTACATGCAGTACTACCAGACAAGCATATGCATGGTGGTTGCCAAGGCCATGACATACGGCGGATTGCCGGGCGCATCGAGGACTACAACACCCACCTGTCTCCGGCATGTCCACTATGCAACCAAGAGCACATCATGTGTGTGTGTGTGTGTGTGTGTGTGTGTGTCGAGTCCCGACTAGCTAGGTTTCATCTGAGCGCACCTTTGGTCCCTAGCCAGGCCGGTTCTTCAGTTCTTGCCCCGGTACGCATGCACCTGTCCTGTTTGTTCTGTTCCAAACTCCTTTACTCCTTTACCAAAACTCCTTTACTGACAAACATATGCGGCACATGACATTTATTCAGATGTATTAATTTATATAGACTCCATTACATTTATATATATGCCGCTTGCTTGCTGCGATAAAAGTGGTTATAGACTAATACATCTTAGTTTAATGGCATCCTTGCATATTGTGGTAAGGGTGTGGCATTGATGTGTGCACCATACAAACTCTCTCTCCTCACTAAGTACTTACCTAGTTATAGCTAATAATTAGATTAATTATTACGAATCTGAAAAAAACACTTAGTCCAGATTCATTAAAAATACTGTAAATCTGGATGTAAAAAGAAATTGTTAAAGTGCAGTTATCATGAATATATGTCTTACTAGTTCGCAACTCCGTGGATTTATGGGATCAGTTACTATTCTTTTTTTTTTGTTTTGCATAGATAAAAGAAGAAACATTGATATATATTAGAGTGCAGTTATCATGAATATATGTCTTACGGATGCTCTTGTTTTTGTTTCCAATGGAATCATTAATCTTACCTTACTGACACGCAGAGGAAGAAAATACATGAATGCGTAATCTATTCATGCAAGGTTCCTCCTGTCTTCTTGGCCGGCTGGTGGCGGCTTAGTCTATTCATGCTTCACATGTTGACATGCAAAATCATTGATCTTTTAGTTTACTGGTGGTTAACTTGTAGCAATGATTCAGTTTAATCTGTATTTGTTAAGCAATAATGGCAGGAGGCTTTCCCTGTGAAGTCTGAGAAATGAAATCATTAGTAAGAAATAGGAACTGCACCCATTCAATTGGC
The DNA here is from genome assembly GCA_038502445.1 of Eremochloa ophiuroides. NCBI lineage: Eukaryota > Viridiplantae > Streptophyta > Magnoliopsida > Poales > Poaceae > Eremochloa > Eremochloa ophiuroides. Next base: position 66,367 of record JAHLJS010000211.1, read on the forward strand.
TCAGCACGTGCTTATTTAATTCTAAGCCTGGTATTTTCCTTGTGCAGCAGCCAATAAGAGCAAGGTTGATTAACATGTTTCCGAAGATTAATGAAAATATGATGATTGGTTGCCATTGTCATGCCAGAGTCGATCTATCTTGTCTGAAGGTATAGAAAATTAAGTCATTTACCCTTCATCTCTACCTCAGTATTCTAAATCTATAGAATAACAAATTTTCAAGTTTATGTATAAGTTGGTACTGTACACAGTCAAATAATTTTCAAGTGTATGTATAAGTTTGAATTTAGTAGTACTATTTTAACTTATGGAGCTGCCATCAGTAGTGAGGTACTCCTTTTCTAAATTAGTATACTAGCAGTGCAAATTACTATACTAGTTGTGTTAAAAAAAAATACTATGCTAGCAGTGTGTAAATGCAACTACCAAGCCAAATATTTCGTAAATCCATGGTTTATTCAAATATGAACCTCTGATCAAAGTGCTTCGGGGAGCTACCAAATCCAATTGTATCTCTCTTGGATTGCTGACCAAAGCATCTTTCTTGGATGCAATAATGATGGGGAAGAAGTACTTCCATCTCTGTCCAACTACCAGCTCTAGCATGCATCTGATCTCTATATTTAGCTGAATTATATATATATATATATATATATATATATATATATATATATATATATATATATATATCATGTGTGACATGGTGAATTATGACAAGTTAATTAAACATTTTTTGTCCAATCAAATGTCCTCGATTCTATGTATCTCTGGATGAGTTCAGTCTTTCATCTTAGTGTGACCCAACCATATTGTTTTCTTATGTGCTGGTTATGCAGATTACAATTATTTATACATTGTCGTAGTTCTTGACACTTACTTTTTATGTTGAATGCAGAAAAAATGGTTTGCCACAGGATTGCTAACTCCATAGAGTGATCAAAGCACAACTCCATAGAGTGATCAGAGCAGATTTCTTGTTCAGGTTGGTCAGGTTTTTCTACCACAAATTAGGAGCTACAACCATCAGTTTTATTAGTCAACACATATTTTTACTAGTGCTTTACTAGAATAACAATTTACCGTTCACCTCTACCTCAGTATTCTAAATATATAGACTAACAATTTTTCAAGTGTATAAGTTGCTAGCAAAACTGACTTATACTCATTTTGATTTTCAGGTAGCGTATCTTATGGACAGCAAGCCAATTGAAGTGCTCATGGATACTAATGTTTAGTTATTTAGACTCCCTAGAGATCAAATCTTTAAGTTCAAACTTAGTTATTGTGATAGTCAAACTAAATGGTTGTGAGCGAGGCCAATTTGTAGTTTGTTGTTCAGTGTGACTATATTATATTGTGGACAAGCTAATACATAAATGAATCAGTGTTTGATGTATCTTATGAGCTATGATGCATGTTGATGCAGCGATGATTTGACACTAATTTGTGATGTTCTTTTTCGTCACTATGGTTTGGATCTGGGCTTTGGATATGGACGGGATATAATAGACGGATAACTAATCCATGACGAACCAATTGTTAATCTATGACGTGGTTTTCTACATCGTCATCGTGAGTTAACCATGACGCGTTTTTGCATGTCTGTGACTAAAGTAAACCGTCATGTATAAGGGAAGTTTTTGTAGTGACGCATGCGTATGTGTATACATATATATATATAAACTCCTATACATACGTTTTGTATATACTAATGCTGTGCTTTGATTCGCTCGATGCGATAGAAAATCTTAGTATAAATAGATGCGCAAACGGACCAAGTTGCGGCGGCTGCACAGGCATATGCTATACTGTTGAATAAAAGTGGCCCAAATTATACATATATATTGTGTTCCAATAATGTACTTGTAAGTATCTTGTTAATTAGTAAGGCATGCATACTTCTATATCTTGGTTAGGGTGAGGCGTGTATGATGGATGCGTGCAGCAGGTAGGCCTTACTAATATTCGAAAACTGCAAAGAAGTACTATATACACAAGCAACAAGAAACTACTTGCAGCAAGTAGCCTAGCAGTTTGTAGAATTAAGATCGATTCCCACAATTATTGATGTTAGTTATATGTGTCGAATATGTGTCTGAGTCTGGTTGCAGCTGAACATGAGCTGTAATATGTGTCTAGAGTTGGACTCTAAGTCCTGGGCCCTATAAATATGGGGCACTATCGATGTAACCGGGAGACGATCGACTTGGCGGTTTTACTGCAGATACGGGAAGGAGAGGGCCCATAATCATGTCCGAGGATATATGCGGACTGTCAAAACCTCGTTAAAAAAACATCGTGTCTCGTGTTCTTCTAGTTCGAGCGATTTCTTCTGTGATGCTCTCGTTACGCTTACGCTTCCGGATTTCTAACAATTGAACGGTATGCCTGCCCATTTCTTGATCATAACCTACTTAAATGCAACTTGTAAATCTCATCACGAGACCTGAGCGGGGCTGGGTGGCCTTTAATTAGTTAACCTACAATTAGCGATAAGATGTATATATATATATATATATATATATATATATATATATATATATATATATATATATATATATATATATATATATATATATATATATATATATATATATATATATATAACGAGACCTGAGCGGGGCTGGGTGGCCTTTAATTAGTTAACCTACAATTAGCGATAAGATGCAAGTTGCAAGCTTATATATATATGGCAGAGTTAATTATGGATCAGAATTAGAAGCTAGCGAGCGCGTTGCATTGCTAGCTACTACTAGCTCCCAAGCAAAGGTGACAATTAATGGCAAAAGATGCTCCTATTATATCTGGCAATTTTAATCAGGCGCATTGCCCGGCCTCTGAACAACGTCACGGGGTGTGACGACATAGAGCCATTTCCTGATGCCAATTAACTACTACCAGTATAATAATATATTGGTGTCATCGCTCACAGTGTCTGGGGTAGGCGATTGCGGTCCAACATACGTTCATGCACCTCTCCGCTTCTTCAAAATGTTGGTTATTGAAAGCAACTGCGTGGCTGCGTGCGTGTTTCACGTATGCGCGGCATGTCATCCAAAACTCTAGCCTACCTAAAATTACTTGGATGCGAAAGCGAAATCTGAAAACAAGCACAAAATTATGGATTTTCTATCTGGCTTGTCCGAACAAAAGCGGGAGGTAGGCAGGTGGTAGTTAGAAGGATTCCTTCGGGAAGCTGCTTCTTCCTCTGGATTCCCTTCTTCTATAGACAGACCCCCGGTTAGGGCAGCAGCGTTTTAAAGAAATACGAACAGTTTGGTTTTCAATGCGAACGCCGCCGTCATATCGCACCCGGCACACCCGCATCGTCCCGAGCCCGAGCTTGGGGATGACAGGCGGGGCCCACAAGGCATCTTTCTATTTATATTGTATGTCAAATTTAGAATTCATATTGCATGCCAAATTTGGAATTGGACTTGATGCATGTCTTCATTTATGTCACATGTTAGATATTGAATTTATATTGTATGTTAAATTTGGAATTTATATTGTACTAGAACTTACCGGCGGCGAGATACCGGCGGCCTCGCCGCCGGTGGGGGCAGGCCAACAAACTTGTTGGGTGTACTTTGTAGGTGCCTGCGGTACTCTGAAATTTTTTTGATGGACGGTGAACCTATTTAGATAGGCTATGTCCTGTTTGATACGTGGGCCTGGTAAATAGGTCCTGGCTGTGGCCAACCACTCAAGGATATTTCTAGAGGCATTTGCTGACGGCCAAACCCTAGCTATCTTTTCGCGCATGCCGTGCCGAGGCAGGGAGTACAGTGGCGTTAGACATTGGCGAGTAATCCTGGTGACAGGATTTTGGCTAAAGTTATTCGCAGAGACATTGACAGCAAAAATGTAAGCACTTAGTTGATAACCTTTTTACCATTATTGCTGTGTGAAGATCGGTAGATTTGTTGAGAAGCGCTTCATGTGCTCTAATAATTAGAGGAGGCAAGAAAGTTAGGGCCCGTTTGGTAGAGCTCCGCTCCCGGATTCTTCAGCTCTGCTCCTCGATTCTCCGGTGGAGTGATTCCATTAGATTCTTCGGAGAGAGCAGGGTGGGAATCAGCAGAGAATTGATTCTCAGCTGATCCCCACCAAAATATAACAGGGAGCGGGAGAGAATCCGGGGAAGCAGGTTTTTTTGCTCCCACCTCCTAGTGTAAATAGAGAAGTGATTCTTTGCTGATCCCCACCTGAATCAGTTGACGTTTTGAGCGTTTGGCTGATTGGGAGTGATTTTTCTCGGAGAAGCTGGAGCTGGAGCTCTACCAAACGGGGCCTTAAGAAAGTCTCATCTGGGATTCATTGATGAACTGCTGATGCGTGTTGTCCTTTCATTTGTGTTCGAGTGCAGTGCATATGTGTTCTTTATTTTTTTTTCCCCCAAAATCTTTATAGACCCGCCGGGAACATCGTTCTACAGCTTCATCATTGGCTCTGGCGTGAGGATGTTGGTTGCATAATACTAGCGAAATCTTGGTTAATTAGTTAATTGATGTGTGGGTGACGCGCGCTGAGAGGTACCCTAAACAAGCATTAGGGTAAAAAGATAGTTTTCCTTTTGTTATTGTGTCTAAAAGTCCATCTTTATAACAATTGAACGGTCTGCCTGCCCATTTCTTGATCATAACCTACTTAAATGCAACTTGTAAGTCTCATCACGAGACCTGAGCGGGGCCGGGTGGCCTTTAATTAGTTAACCTACAAATTAGCGATAAGATGCAAGTTGCAAGCATATATATGGCAGAGTTAATTATGGACCAGAATTAGAAGCAAGCGAGCGCGTTGCATTGCTAGCTACTACTACTAGCTCCCAAGAAAGTAGGCGACAATTAATGGCAAAAGATGCTTCTATTATCCGGCAATTTTAATCAGGCGCATTGCCCGGCCTTTGAACAACGCCACGGGGTGTGACGACATAGAGCCATTTCCTGATGCCAATTAACTACTACCGGTATAATAATATATTGGTTTCATCGCTCGCAGTATCTGGGGTAGGCGATTGCGGTCCAAGATAGGTTCATGCACCTCTCCGCTTCTTCAAAATGTTGGTTGTCGAAAGCAAGTGCGTGGCTGCGTGCGTGTTTCACGTAGGCGCGGCATGTCATCTCCAAAACTCTAGCCTAAAATTACTTGGATGCGAAAGCGAAATCTGAGAACAAGGACGAAATTAAGGATTTTCTATCTGAAGACAAACTCCTAATAGCGGAAAATCTTGCAAAACGTGGATGGCCCGTGACCCAACCGCCTCTCTCCTCCTCCGCCGCTGTCGACGAAGCCCGTGACCCCGTGCTGACGTCCACCGCGCTGTCCTTGTATTTCAAACGCCGCCGTCATATCGCGCCACAGCACACCCGCGTCACCCCGAGCCCAAGCTTGGGGATGACAGGCAGGGCCCACAAGGCATCCCTCTCTTTATATTGTATGTGAAATTTAGAATTCATATTCTATGTCAAATTTAGAATTCATATTGCATGCCAAATTTGGAATTGGACTTCATGTATGTCTTCATTTATGTCACATGTCAGATTTTGAATTTATATTGTATGTTAAATTTGGAATTTATATTGTACTAGAACAAACCGGCGGCCACGCCGCCGGTGGGGGCTGGCCAGCAAACTTGTTGGGTGTACTTTGTCGGTGCCTGCGGTACTCTGTGAAACTTCTTTGATGGATGGTGAACCTATTTAGATAGGCTGTTTCCTGATTGATAGGTGGGCCTGGTAAATAGGTCTTGACTGTGGCCAACCGCTGAAGGATATTTCTAGAGGCATCGGCTGACGGCCGAACCCTAGCTATCTTATCGCACATGCCGTGTTGAGGCAGGGAGTACAGCGGCGTTGGACATTGGCGAGTAATCCTAGTGATAGGATTTTGGCTAAAGTTGTTCGCAGAGACATTGACAACAAAAATGTAAGCACTTAGTTGCTAACCTTTTCACCATGCCGTGTGGAGATCGGTAGATTTGTTGAGAAGCGCTTTATGTGCTCTAATAATTTGAACTTTCCAACCCCTTTTGTTCTATCTATGAAAACAACGAGCATATCCACTACAATGTTAAAGAGAATTGGAGATAGAGGATCCCCCGTCGCACTCCTTTTTTGGATTGAAAAAATGGACCTATATCATCGTTCACATTAATCCCCACACTCCCTCTAGTCATTGCTTGTTCAATCCAAGAACGCCAAGTTTGTGAAAAGCCTTTCATTCGCAACACCTGAAGGCCACTTCACCTTATCGTATGCTTTTCGAAATCAAGTTTCAAGATAACTCCATCCCCCCTCTTCTTGTGTAACTTGTGTATTGTTTCATGTAAAATGACAACTCCCTCCATTATATACTTTCCTGGAAGAAAGGCAGTCTGAGACGGTCTGATAATTTTTTGTGCTACGAAAGTAATTCTATTAGTCAAGACCTTTGTGAATATTTTTGAAGCTAACATTTAGCAACAAATCAGTCAGTATTGTTGTATCATAACCGCATCCACTTTCTTTGGTAAGAGAGTGATAATACCAAAAATCAGATTATAAAAGTTGTAAACCTCCCTTATGAAAAGAATCAAAAAGCAATAGCAGGTCATCTTTGATAGTTTCCCAGAAATGCTGGTAGAACTTAGCGAGAAAACTATCTGGACCCGGTGCTTTATTATGTTCCATCTAGAAGACCGCCTCCTTTATCTCTTTCTCAAGGAAAGGCGCGGTAAGCAATTCATTCTCGACATCCGATACCTAAGGTATTTCAGCAACATAATTAAGATTCGTCTAAACTAAAGTTATTAACCTCAGGCGCACAAAAAAGATTTTTTGTAATACTCAGTGATATAAGCTTTTAAATTTGTATATCCCCGACTATAGTCCTTTCCGCCTGTTCCAATTGAACAATTCTCGTTTTGTGGTGTCTCCTATTCGCTAGGAGATGAAAATATTTAGTATTACTATCTCCTTGTAATAACCCCATTGCCTTGGAACGTTGGAGCCAATAAAGCTCTTCTTCCTTAAGCAACTTAGTTAACTCAGAGTTTAAGTAATGCTTATGTTCCAACTCCTAGGGAGACAATAAAGAAGACTCTGCTCTTCTATCTAGAATGTCTAATTCACTTAGCAATTCGAGTTTTCTCCTCTTGAAATTGCCTATCATGTTCTTTGACCACCCTTTTAAGAACCGCCGAACAGTTCTAATTTTGTTTTGCCACCTCTGTATAGGGGACTGATCCCTAGTCTCCCCCTGCCATACTTTAGACACCATATTGTTGACGGTGGATAACGTCAACTTTTATTAGAACTTTATACATGAAAGGACACATGAATACACACTAGTCTAGGGTTTTAACTGACAATTTCCACGAGTTTTGCATGTTCTGTATTTTCCAGGGGCTATTCCAGAAAAGCGTAAAAGAGGGGTTAAAGAGCATAAAGGACACGAAACTTAACCGCCAAGGAAACATCATCACGAAGACTATGGAAGGATCTAAAAGACACCCGAGCAACCGGGGACCCGGATCCCACAAAGTAGGGCCGGCCGGCCCTAGGGTGGGGCCGGCCGGCGCCCCCCTACTGGACTGTGGGCCCCACCTTCTAGAATCTTTCTCCCACGCTTCCTTAGCACCCAAGTAACACATCCCTACGTTGATCTAAGGTCGGTTTGATCCGACGGTGCATATAACATGAGATGCGGATCGATGACGTAGCGGTTCCTTGCCCCCTACTCCACCTCGGCCTATATAAGGACGCCCCAGGCCCCCTCCAGAAGGCATTCTACACCCCGGTGCTTCATATTCTCTACATAAATTAGGGTTAGGGTCCCTCTAATTGATCTAGTTCTACTTCATCTAGTTGTAGCAGTTAGGAGAGACTAGTTCATCTAGATCTAGTCTTGTTTAGAGATTAGAGAGATAGAGTAGGAGAGTAGAGATTTTGGAGGAGTTCCAGCCTGTCGGTGCTTCTTCGTGGCTGTATTCTTCTGGATTCAGCTTCCTCGCCTAGAGCTGCGTTCTGAGGTACTTTTGTATTTAACTTCTAATTCAAGTAAGCATTTGCTTTTATTCGTTCTTAAGTTTGTAACTCATATTGATTGCTTTGATCTTGGTCATTACTTGATTGAAGTAGTATTTCATAGTGTAGGCGTGGTGCCTAAGCTAGGTTTACTTGTGAATGTCCCCTGATTGGTCGGATAGTGGTAGATCACGTAGGTGACAGCTGCGTTGAGTCCTCTGTAGCCCGCTTCCCGTTGATAGGATCGATACGTGTATAAGTGTCTGGTAGGAGGAAACTCTGATGTCGCCTCTTATTCATATCACTGCCCAATTAGAACGATATTATTCAAAGTTTACCGGTTGTTGGAACTAGATAATCATTAGCTATTTCCTCTTTCTTGATATTATTTAGCCTAATTGTAGGGTTAAGTTCATCAGCTTAGTCATTATCACCTACTGTTCCTTGTGGATACGATATTTAAAACCTCCGGGTGAAATGTGACAGCGGTATATTATCTGTGCGCTTGCGGATAATCTGAATACAATCTTATTTAAGTAGAGTGCAGTTAATTTATATCAACAAACATTTCTAGCACCGTTGCCGGGGAACGGTTTGCTGATTTTGACTAAGTTTAACTTAATCTTGTATTATACTTTTATCTTTTCTATTTTATCCCTACCTTTTCATCATTTTATGTTCATCCTTATGGATGCTTTAAATTCCACGTCTATTTATCTATTTGGCATGCGCAAAAGTTTCAGGCCACCAAAATCTGTAGAGCCTATCATAACACCTGACTGTGAGCTGCGCCCATATCTAATTAATATGATTCGGGATAAACGCTTCTCAGGAGAAGGTAACAAAAATCCATACTTACTCCTACGAGAATTCGAACAGACCTGTGCATGCTTGCACATTGCTGGCATCTCTGATAAAACTTTAAGATGGTAGCTTTTTCCGTTCTCTTTGACCGGAAGAGCTAAACGTTGGTATAATCGAGCTATACGAAGTATGCAAGGGGATTGGGAAACTTTATGCTCTGAATTTTGTTAATATTTCTTTCCCATCCATAGAGTAGTTAACCTTCGAAAAGAGGTTCTAACTTTTAGGCAACTAGAACAAGAATCTCTTAGTACATTATGGGATCGTTTTAATGAACTTGTTACATCTGGCCCTGACCTTGATTTTCCAGACCCCGTACTTATTCAACATTTTTATTTGGGTCTTACCAAGAACTCTAAGGAATCCCTTGATTTATCCTCTGGAGGAGCCTTTCCTTATTTGCCTATAAGTAAAGCAAGAGCCATGATTGACAAGGTTGCTCTAGCTAATCATACCCCGAACAAGAAGGAATCATACCCCGAACAAGAAGAGAAAGCTTTGGTAGCTAAAACACAAACACTTCAATCCCAAGATTTAGCTGTCAATTCTAAACCATCGAAACCCCATTTTGATGATTTAGACTTCCAATTAGGTAAGATGCTCGTCAGTCAATGTAAATCAGATCTTCTTAGAAGAGTATCTTGGAAAAAATATCGTCAACTTCCTTTTCCCTCTGAAAGACATTGGGAAGAATGCAGGGATGGCTTGTCTAGTTATGCCATAGAAGGAGAGCCAAGCCACTTAGAAATTAATTAAATCTTCTCCCCTTCTATGCCCACATTAAATGTCTCCTTTGAACCCATCTCTAAACCCATCCTTGACCCTGATGATCCTTCTTATGCTCTCTCTCCTAAGTCTCATAATGACCCTAAGATCCCATTAAAACAACCCAAGAATAGGAGTTATGAAGATTATTAGAATTACCAAGAAGAGCTATGACAATGGTAGGAATGCATAGAACATACTAGAAACACTTACGCTATTGTCAAAGAATGGATGGAAGAGGACAAAGCCTTAGTACTAGCATCTAAAATTGGTCTAGATTCAAATGGTGAGTTTAAATCAATTTCTGTAGTAAACATAACTCATCCAAGTTTAGAGAAAGCTTTAGACGAGACCAAACTTAGAGACACCAATCCATGAGAAATCCTAAAAACTAAAATATCCAATGAATGTCATAGGCATGAAATAATAGAGACAAACTTGTTGCCTGTAGACATCCATGAAGAAACACTCTTGGAGTTTGAAAAGGGAGATCATATCGATGAGCATGGGAATTATTTCATTAACACCTCATTGAATCCATGCTCATATGAGAAATCTCCTGGATCAATTGGTCTCTCTAACATTATCACACGCGAGATCTTCAACCCCCTCATTTTACCTGTTCATAAATTTATTGAAAGGGTGGTTGTAGATGCATATGTTTATCATAAATATTGTAAATCTCGTTGTAATCTTGATATAGGTGCACAAAGACTGGTATTCTAGAGGAAACCACCCCATGAACGAAGGTTTTCCAAGAATGACTTTGTGTCCCAAAATAACCACTCTTGAAAAAATGAATTGAGCTTGCACCTTTAATTTTACTATAATACCCTTTTGAATTGAGCATAAAATTATAATTATGAAAATATTCCTTTGGGTATTTTTGTCACTAACCATTTCAGATTTGAAGTAGAAGAGTAACAATGCAAGGTATATCCAAGCGATTATTATGTAATATTGAATTATATCCATCCAAACTTAACTTTACTTTACAAAATTTAAGGTTGGGGGAATAGGCTTATTTAGAGAATCTTATGTTGCCAATATTGGTTGTCTCTACCCTTCTAATTCATATTCGATTGTTCGCCTTTTCATGAATAAATCTCTATAAGTGTTTCATGTCACCTTTGTTTGCCATAGTAAGATTTGGTTTAGAAGTACTGCAAATACTTCCATTGTCATTTAAATTGAGCGTGGTGCTCAGGTTAAAAACGTCTTCCTTAATTAAAACTAGACATGGAGTTTGGTTTGGTTATTGAACTAGAAATTGCTGTAGTAGACATTGGATATTTTGTTGGACTAATCCCTGTAGGAAACTTTCACAATTAATCTGGGTAAGTCATGATGTGAATTCGAATCAGAGATGAGACAGGGCACATGCTGAACTTCAATAATTTTGCAGAGGAAGACACAGCTCATTCATCATGAATGGAAGAACTGTGACTATTAATGATTCATTCACTTTATCTTCTGCTGCAAGTTACTTGAACTCAAGTCATGTCGGTATAGAACATGATCTATGCTAACATAATATCAACTCTATCTTCTTAGTAGCATAGATGGAATATGATTCTGGACAAACAACCTATGTTCCAAAATTGTACATTCCTTCGGGTATGTGTTGTCCACTAATCTGTTGTAGGCATAATAATGAATGGACTGACAAGGTGTCATAAGATCAAAGAAGCAAAAGATGGCAAAAAGGATAAGCAACAAAGGAGACAAGATGCTCATGAACAACTCAAGATGCAAGAGAAGGAATGGACCACTAGTCATCTACCCTTCATTACTTAGTGCCATCATACTCCAATAATGAAGGTAATATTTTAAGGTAAGTGGTCACTCTTCTCCTTTTGATTTTGGTATGCACATAAATGAAGATGCAAACAAGTTAGAGTTACGTTTTAATTGATTAATCTAATTAACTCAACATGCTTTGTCCTTTAAGATTGTTCATGGCGCCATTCTTTTGATCTCAGTCTTAACCAAATGTGCTAAAACATTGTATTCTATCTTTGAAAGATGATAGTCATACTCATGTAAAAATTTATATAGAGATAGACAACCCTTCCATTGGTTAAGCAATTTAAAACTTTTCGGCCATATGAACTTAAATGCAACATAAATTCTTAATCTTTTGATCTTACCACTCGTGTCATAAGTAAACAAATTATGCAACATCAATTTTGTCTTGTTCAATGTGCCTAAGGCTAGAGAAGAATAAATAAAGAAATAGATTTGGTTCTGTTGGTGTTTTTCCACCAACAGAGCCCATGCACTTGATCTCTACCTTGATTTTGCAAACAGGACAACACTTCGAGCAAAGTTTGTTAATTCCCAAAATTCCACAAGTAGAAATTCTGTGAACATGCACACTAAGTAAGACGCTGCCAGATCCAAGTATTAATGCTCTACTCTAACCTGCTGGCCAAACAAAGGATAAAAGTGACATCATCATCACAAGGGGTGCAACCATCAAGACCCCCATCTCTAAGACAGAGAGATACATAAGAGTGGAAGAAAAAGTCCTGTCGGTAGACTTTAAATCCCACACCTTTGCCATAAGATAATATGGTAGTTATCTAATTAATTAGTATTCATAATTTACATCAGTAATTTTACTTTAGGATATTCATCTTTATGCATATCAAAAGAAAAATAAAAATCTTTATTGTCTTATTTACTGCATCACAAAATATTAAAGCCCCACGTGAATAAATTTATGGTAACCCTATAGGAGTATTTACTGTGGTGGCATAAAAAATGATAATAGCATCTGTATTTACTTTCTTGCATTATGAAAATCTTAAGCCCCATGAGAATAAATATTCTCCGTGGTGGCATAAAAATAAAATATATATCATGCATACATATTTACTTTTCAATATAAGAAAATCAGAAAATCCTAAAAAGAATCCTGCTAGAACCTATCAATTTAAAATCAACTTATAAGAATAATCAATTACTTATTGGCTGATCGCTAACCTCTTATTAAACTCGAGCCTCGAGTTTTGGTTTTCTTGTTGGAGTATAATTATGCAGGATAACACTATGTGTGAGAAGTGAGTTCATCAGTGGAGCCCACTAGGACTACTGCTGACAAGCTTGCTCTAAAGGCCATCAACACCAAGTATTGCAAACATCTAGCTTGGGGGAGGAGCATTCCCTAGTTATCAGGTAACTATACTTATGCGATTATCGAGTCTATTTTATAAAGTCATAAAATACCAAAAATATGTGAGCACATGAAGATTCACAATAGTATCATAAGAATATCAAAAAAATACTAAAAATATGTGGGCACATAAAGGTCCACACTTTTTAGAAAAAACCAAAAATATGTGGGCATATGAAGGTTCACACTTTTAGAGAAGTTTCCTAATTGGGTAAAGAAGCTTAAACTTCTGCTAGAAATATAAAACCAATCACTTACCATGGAGTGGTACTAAACCTAATCCCTCTCCATGAGATTTGGTATTTTTTATTGGAAATTAAGTTTCACAGGAAAATACAAGATCAAAGAGCTAGTCAACTTAACGCCCTTACACTGCCAATACACCTGCTCCCAAAAGGATCACTCAATTTGCAACATCAAAGATCCTATCGAACATCAAGCTTGGGGGAGGGCACCCTCCATTTAAAATTCAGCTAAGTATAGTTTTCCACCTTATTATTATTGTACCATATCGCTTTTTCGCGTGAGTTAACTAGTAAGATAAAATTTGAAAACCAAATAAAAACTTAGCTATATATTAGAGTGGTCTTAGAGTGTGTCTATAGTCAGTCTAGGTTAGAGTCAAATAAAAACTGGAGAACATTAAAATTTTATCTTGGAGATGATGAATAGTTGCTTTGCCGTAATTCCTTTCAAGTGTCTAGTTTTCAACCTTAAATTCTTCCGAGTTTTGGATGCTACTATTTTGCCTTAAGAATTTACTCTGAACCTAAAACTTGTGGAGGCATATGCTTGAGCTAAGTCTAGGTGATTGATTGAAATGATACATGAAGGTTGAGCTGCTATTTATCTTATTCCTAGCAATACTAAGTTCTGAAGATTTATTTTAAATTTAAAATCCTACATGATGAGCTCTTGTATGACAAAGTGTAAATTCCTACCAAAGCCATATATGATACATTTAGAGATAGGAAAACCTTTGCACATTTATGCTGCTTGCTTTGCATTGAGTTTAGTCAACTTTTATTGTATACCTTAGGAGAGTCTTGTCATGCTTTTAAAATCAAGATCACTTACACACTCCACCCACATATGCATTACTCCTACTTTGGGAGTAAGCGCAATCATTTTCCACTTCCAACCAGATCCACCTTAAAAATATTTTTCTCCTACACTGGGAGTAAACACCCAAAAATATACCCTATAGGACAGCCCCTGTTTAATTACTCTAAGTTCTTATCATTATCTCTCCAATTATTTATATTTAAAGGACGCATGTGGCTATGCAAAACTATTGAAAAAAAAGAGAAATGGGAGTAAAAGATGGACAAGTGTCCCAATAATTAAAACAATAGGTACTTAGATGCCCGCCTCCCTATGAAAAAAAGAAAAAAAAGAAGAGAGAAAGAAAAGAAGAAAAAGAAAATAAACATATCCCATGTTTTTCCGCAAAAGTTCTAAATTCCAAGAGAGATCTATTTTTAAAGAGCAAAAGTAGAATTTGAATTAGCCACCTTATATACACCTATCCACCATATTCCATACACATGCACATCTTGGTTTGATTGTATGACTTGACTCTCTGTGGATCCATTGTTTGACTTTATAATATATGAATTGCAAGTATGCTCATCCTTGTTATTGCTACTCCTATAAGCTCCACTATAATCCTTAGTTGTAGAAAGGCATAACATCATTAATGCCTCAGTGAGATCCATAAATACCACATATATTAAGAGACTTGAGGGTGTCATACCATTAAACTCTGAGTTTTATTTCAAAAACTTGCAAAACTTCGGAATATTGTTACTGTGAAGAATTTGAGACATAGTGCTTGACTTGATTGTTCTATCTTTCGATTGCTCAAGATTTATGGAAAAGCTAAGAAGCTCCATAGTTAAAGGTATAATGGGTAAGTTTGAAAGTTAGAGCAGTTTTGTCTAATGCGGAGGAGAATTTCTGTTTGAAAGAATGTGTACTTGGAAGGTATAAAGCATTGTAGCAACTCCTGATCCAAGTTTATTAGCAATTAGGCTTAGTTTGTTTGCCAAGGGACTAGCAAACAGTAAGCTTGGGGGTGTTGTTGACGGTGGATAACGTCAACTTTTATTAGAACTTTAGACATGAAAGGACACATGAATACACACTAGTCTAGGGTTTTAACTGACAATTTGCATGAGTTTTGCATGTTCTGTATTTTCTAGGGGGCTATTTCAGAAAAGCGTAAAAGAGGGGTTAAAGAGCATAAAAGACACGAAACTTAACCGCTAAGGAAACATCATCACGAAGACCCTGTAAGGATCTAGAAGACACCCGAGCAACCGGGGCCCCCGGATCCCACAAAGTGGGGCCGACCGGTGCCCCCCTACTGGACTGCGGGCCCCGCCTTCTGGAATCTTCCTCCCACACTTCCTTGGCACCCAACTAATGCATCCCTTCGTTGATCGAAGGTCGGTTTGATCCGACGGTGCATATAACATGAGACGCGGATCGATGACGTGGCGGTTCCTTGCCCCCTACTCCATCTCAGCCTATATAAGGATGCCCCAGGCCCCCTCCAGAAGGCATTCTACATCCCGGTGCTTCATATTCTCTACATAAATTAGGGTTAGGGTCCCTCTAGTTGATCTAGTTTTAGTTCATTTAGTTGTAGCAGTTAGGAGAGACTAGTTCATCTAGATCTAGTCTTGTTTAGAGATTAGAGAGATAGAGTAGGAGAGTAGAGATTCTGGAGGAGTTTTGGCCTATCGGTGCTTCTTCGTGGCTGTATTCTTCTGAATTCAGCTTCCTCGCCCTGAACTGCGTTCTGAGGTATTTTTGTATTCAACTTCTAATTCAAGTAAGCATTTGTTCTTATTCGTTCTTAAGTTTGCATCTCATATTAAGTGCTTTGATCTTGGTCATTACTTGATTGAAGTGTATTTCGTGGTGTAGGCGTGGTGCCTAGGGTAGGTTTACTTGTGAATGTCCCCTGATTGGCCAGATAGTGGTAGATCACGTAGGTGACAGCTGCGTTGAGTCCTCTGTAGTCCACTTCCCGTTGATAGGATCAATAGGTGTATAACTGTCTAATAGGGGGAACTCTGATGTCGCCTCTTATTCATGTCACTGCCCAGTTAGAACTAGATAATCATTAGCTATTTTCTCTTTCTTGAAATTATCTAGCCTAATTGTAGGGTTAAGTTCATCGGCTTAATCATTATCACCTACTGTTTCTTGTGGATACGATATTTAAAACCAACGGGTGAAATGTGACAGCAGTATATTATCTGTGCGCTTGCAGATAATCTGAATACAATCTTATTTAAGTAGAGTGCAGTTAATTTATATCAACACATATCATGGAAACCTTCCTTGGCCAGCCAACTCAACTCAAATCGGAAGGTAGAGTTGTTACCCCTATGAACAGAGTCAGCAGTGTCCAAAAACAGAGGTGTGTGATCTGACAACTCCCTAGTCAGAGCGTGAACAGTAGCACGAGGGAACTTAATCTCCCAGTCGGTAGTAACTAAAACTCTATCGAGTTTCTCATAAGTTGGCACCAGCGCAGAGCTTGCCCAAGTGAATCTTCACCCGGAGAGGTTAATGTTCCTAAGATTAAGAGCCTCTATACAAGCATTAAAAGAAGATGGCCCTTTATTATTAAAAACGGTCATTATTACTCTTCTCTGTTGGGTCTCTAATGATTTTGAAGTCACCCCCCACAATCAAAGGTAGAGAGACATTGCTGTATGTGTTTACAGACAGATTATTCATGACCCGAGGATTAGTTAAAAGCGAGATTACATTATTCATGATCCGAGAAAACAAAGATGAAGTGAAACGTGAAAGCGAGATTATATTATTGTTTCATTCACTGATCGCATCCGGTGGTGTGGAGTCATGGAACAGCTGATCAGCTACCCAGTGCGGCAAGGCCGTGCTGGAGTGGCTCGACATGACGTGAGAGTCGAGCAGCTGCACGATGCCCTCCGCCGCCACGCACCGGGGCACCTTGTACTGTCCGACGGACGCGCCACGGGAAACGGCATAGTTCTCGAGCTCCTCGAAGGTGCCCGGCCTGACCACCCGGATCTCCAATGGCCCGATGGAGCCTTCCGCCACCCGGATCTGCCGGTACATTGAGCTCAGGGCCTCCTCCATCTCCAGGCAGCACCTGTCCAGCACGCTGCCATCCAACTGGTCCACGGCCACCACCTCCCAGTAGATGACGTAGTACCCTGGCACGCTGCTGGTGCAGACCCGGCTGGTGTAGTCCGCCACGGCGGCGCCGTGCTGGCTGAGCAGATCTGACGCGCGCTGCACCGCGCGCTGCAGCTCGGCCTCGTCGGTCTTGTCAAGGTCGACTGACAGCAGCACGTTGTGGCGGCGGACGAACCGAAACTGCGGCGTGGCGTTGTAGAACCCCGTGACGCAGAGGACGTCGCCGACGCGGTACCGGCAGAGGCCGGTGTAGGTGGTGACCACTAGCTCGTACTCACGCCCGAGCTCCACGCAGGCGAGCTCCACGAGCTGCTCCTGGCTGCTTGTCGCCGCCACGGGGAGGAACTCGAAGTAGGCCATATTGGGCATGATGGTGTAGGACACCTCGGACGGGTCACACAACGGCCGGAGGTTGATGCCCAAGCCGCTTTCCGACGACCCGTAGATGGTGGAGACGATCGGCAAGCCACCGCTGTAGTGGTTCAGGGTCTGGACGTACTGGGCCATAGAGCCGGTGATGATGGCGTCCAGGTACTTGGTCCTCGGCCAGATACGTGTGATGATGCCGGCCCAGTCGCCGTTGGAGCACTCGAGCCGGATGACCCGAGCTAGCTCGGGGTCCGGCCGCCGGAGGACGCCGGCGACCGCCTCACGCAACGGTTGGTCAGTAACGCGATGGGTGAGCGTGCCGGCCTCGACGTCGGCGGCGAGGTCCTCCCAATTGAGCTGCAAGAAGCGGATGGCGCGGACGACGGTAGACGCGAAAACGGCGCCGACACGCAGCACGTCATGGCGTAAGCACAGGCCGCACAGCATCTGCGCGTACATGCTCTGGAACAAGTCGGTGCAGAGGACGGCCGCCGTCGGGCTCGTGCAGGCGTTGCGCGGCCGGTTCCGGAATTGATCACTCAAGTAGTAGCTCGTCAGGGCAGGCCGCGCAGGCAGGCCACCGGGCGTCTTCGTCTCCGACCTGACAAATTGGAAGAGGAGAGCGGTCCCCATGTCGAGCTCAGGCACATACCGTTTCATCACTGCCGCAGCGAGGCTGGGCAGCTGGAAGCGGCGGTGGGAGTCATCCTCGACGATGGGCACCATCTTGGACTCGCCGCCCGACGTGCCGGTGCTAATGAGGAACTCGGTGACGGGATGCCCGGGACCCGTGAGGATGGGCGAGCGGTCGCCGTCGGCGATGCGCCGGATGTACGGCCGCATGTCCTCGTACGTCACCAGGGGCACCTTGGCACGGAAGGTGGCGCGGTCGGTGGCGCCGGCGAGGCCGCAGCCGAGGACGAGGTACTCGGCCTCGGCGTTGCGGGCGAGGATCTCCGTCAGGACGCGCTCCTGGACGGCGTCCACGTTGGCTGTCATCTCCTCGATGAGCTGCAGCTTCTCGGCATCATCCATCCTGTGATGCTTCGCCGGCGACGAGCTACCTAGCTGGGCGGGCTCTAATTAATTAATCAGGGCTATGTAGTATATGGAGCTCCCTCAGTGCCACATGGTGCCAGTATTAGTATGACGGCATCCACAATTTTATAGTGCAGCGCCAGCCATGGTGAAAGCCGGAAGTCAACGGCGCTGAAGGTGCCACGGCACGGCAGGCACACAGGCGACGACTCCAGTACGTAAAGAACTGAAGGTGCTGCTGGTTGCGGAGCTGCTGCCCTCCGCAACGCCCCGCCGCTGGCCGCTCGCTAGAGCTCACATGGCCAGACGCCCTCTCCGGTGAAGTATTCAAACAAAAGGCCAAGTCTTGGGATTCTTGGGAATCTGTTGAAGAGGACAAGATTTTAATACTCAGAAACCTCTCTAAAAACAAATGTAGGTAACCATTTATAAGACGCTTAAGCATCATGGGGCCAAGTCTATTTGTACTAGTACGCCAGTGGTAGTTAATTTTGGATACTCATTTTTTTATTTGTAGTTGGTCGGTTCGTGACTTCATGCTGACACTGACATACAGTAGATACTCTCTCTCTCCGAAAATATTTAAGGTTGTGGAACTCCGTACCAATTTTCAATCGCTCGTCTTGAGTGATCGAAAGTTGGTACGGAGTTCCACAACCTTAATTATTTTGGGACCGAGGGAGTACTTAGCATGAGCCAAGTTGGACTGCACCGGCTGATAGATTGCTTTTGAGTTACTCTCTCCGTGAATAAATGTATAAGGGATGTTTAGCATTTTTCAATAGAACAAAAAGCTACAACATGAACACATGTATCCCTACTAATATGATACTAATAGCTATTTACTTATTTTAAATATCTCTGTTCTCAATTAATCTATTTTCTTCTAAATAAAATATCCTAAAACCTATTGTGTGCACGCAATAGGTTTTTGAACTCATAATGCAGTTAGATTTTAATTTGAATGATTGATTCTAAAGTTATGATTTTTTTTTTAAGACGGCTCTCTCTAGAGTGTCGCATCCGCACTCCCTCCCTCAATCCACCATGCCACTAACAATCATCTACTGTGCTTCTGGTAATTAACCATCCACTGTGCCTGTGACATGTGACAACTTATGCGGTTATGCCTGTGACATATGTAAACATCCGTGTGGAGGGTCGCAGGTAGTGTGTCGTGGCCACGCGACTACGCGAGATCTTGCCGGAGCAGTTGACTGGTTTACAGCTCATTTTGACTGGTTTACAGCTAAATACCCTCGCAGTAATTAATCTCAGACTCGTTATAATGGATCATATGATAAAAACCGGTTATAATAATGTATTACTGTGACCGGTTTTCTGTGAACCGGTTCAAAAATAATCTGAAATTCATTGTATCATTATTGTCTGAATATATGTCGTATAGAAGCTATCGATCCAAAAATAACCCATCTCACCATAATCCACCTCACCCTAGAAAAACTCACGGATCACAAGATTCCTACCGAGCGATCAGATCGAGATTTTTGTTTTTTTTTAAAAGGAAGCCATGATCGGATTGAGATGGGGATAGAGCTATTTGAATTAATCTAAACATCAGTATTAGTTGACCTTAACGAGCTAATTAGTAAACAATGGATCAGGTGAAATATACCTTTCAGATTATATTTAAGAAAAAACTTTCAGATTATATGAAACAACATGTTTGCACTGGTGATCCAGATCTCAAGGTGCGGTTAACTTCTGTCGCAAAAAAAAAAAAAAAAAAAAAAAAAAAAAAAAAAAAAAAGGGTGCGGTTAACTATGCTACTCTCTCGGTTTAAAATATCCTGTCCCTTTTAAATTAGCAATTTTAATTTGGTGCCTCTTACTTGCACATTCCTGGTTGTATATAGACGTTTTACCACAAATTTGATACAATATATTTTGAACTAAAATGATATTATATAAGTACTTCTCAAAAACAATCTACGTGCATATCTTGTGCTTGTTTGAGAACCACACGTTCTAAAGCCATCAACGATGAAAATTTTGCATACATAATCAAACAAAAGGAGGAGGTTTTTTTTTTTTTTTTTTTTTTTTTGGGGGGGGGGAAATAGGCTACAATCGTTTATAGCTGCTGCCGGGTTAGAACCTTACCCTAACCCGACCTGGCCTGTTAAGTACATGTCTAACAACGCGATCCGATTCCACCCCACAAATAATAGGCCTAGTGAACTAATAACCTATTAAATTTTTCATCCGACCCAACCTAAAAGGCTAAAAACAGGCTAAACCTGTGGGTTCAAACTTCAAACCGTTTCTGAATCCATAGGTAGTAGTACTGCACATATAATTATAAGTATTGAAGAAAATTCGAGCAATTTTCATAGTACATTTATTTAATGTAATCTTTGTATTTTTCTATATAATTTTGGTCAAACTTGAGATGCGCTCTGCCTCTCCAAGATTCTTGGAATGACTTACAATTTGGGATGGAGGGAGTAGAAAGTGTTATGGGCTAATTGATCATCAATCACACTTGTTGAGCTACAGGCGGTGTCTCCTCCTCGTCCACGGCGGCTTTAGTGTGAGGCGGTGGCGCGACCTCCTTTGCTTTCGCCCAGAGCACAGAGTAGAGGCCGGCAACCAGCAGGACAGCACCTAGGACGCGGCCGAGGTGGACTATCTCTCCCAGGAGGAAGGAGGAGAGCAAGATGGTGAGGACGAAGCAGAGCGGGGACCAGGTGGCCATGAAGACGGGGCCTTTGAGCTCCATGCACCATGTCTGCAGGTAGAAGCTCACTCCCGTCACCACCAAACCCTGCATGCAAAGCAGCCATGGTATGAATTGGCGGTCATCGACGATCACATCTATCTGATATATCGTGTAGCGCGCAGTCAGTACACTGTAGAGGATGGCGAGCAGGCCGACATCGAAGCGGAGTCTCCAGTTGGCCCAGTCCCTCTCCGCCACCACGGCGGCGACGAACGCCTGCGCCGCGCTGAAGACGCACTGCGCCACCGTGACGAGCAGCTTGTTGGGGTACTCCTTGAGCAGCCGGGCCTGTAGGACGAGCCACAGGGACCACGTCACGGTGGCAGCCACGAAGAGGAACGTCCCCTTGATCCAAGTCGCCCGCGGCTGAGGCTGAGCATCGCCGGCGCCGGCGCGGGGCGCCATGAAGACGCGGCGGTGGTGCATGGGGCCCAGCCCCGGCCCGTCGTACAGCGCGATGACGAGGACTCCAGCGAGGCAGAGCGACGCGCCGGCGAGCTTGGCCATGCCCGAAGAGCTCCGCAGCTTCACCGTCTCCATCCCCAACAGCAGCGCGATGCAGAAGGTGGCGACGGGCGCGGAGTTGGCGCATGCGGCTGCCACGGATGCGGATGTGAGCTTGATGCCCACGTTGTACAGAATGAGGCTCAAGGTGCACCTGCAAATTGGAGCAGCAATGGATCGATCGTCCGGCGCAAGAGAAGCAGCAAGCAACAGCAACATCAATCGATATGGATCGTCGTTAAATGTTACCCGATTAGTGCGTAGAAGAACAGCCGGAGGAGCAACACGGGCGACGACAGCAGGGACCACACATTCTTCCTGCTTGCTAATTAATTAAAGGCTGGATCGTATTATATATGGCGTGGATGATGGATGCTTGCTAATTCTAGTACGTACCTTTGGAGAAGAATGGCGAGGGGGAGGAGGAGGATCGTGGCCGCGGCCTGGCGGTAGAAGACGAAGACGAAGCTGTTGGTGCCGTGGTCCAAGGCCGCCTTGATCACCAGGAACATGCCGGCGTAGATCACCTGCGTCGCCACAGCCATCAAGTAGGCTCCCTTGCTGCTCTTCAACATCATCATCATCATGGATGATTTGATCGACCTCTCTTCTCTTCTCCCTTGCAGCATCTCTCCACCCTAGCTACATGTAGCTAGCTTGGAGATGGATCGATGGTGACGGATTATTAATTAATTAGGGCTCGCAGTGGAGTACGTACTACTTGTTCTGCAATGTGAACATGGACTAGTCTCAAGTCTGAATCGGCAAGACCGGTCCATGATTAATACTGTATATAGCTGGTTCCTATATTAATTAATAATACACAATTATGATGTACTGAATTATTCATGATTATAATTTAAACAAAACCACTAACACTATGCCAGAAAAGCTAACCAGTGAAGCGTTGAAACGCTTATTAGTGATGCGGAAATGACGCGTCACTGATGTTGCGTCTGTGATATGGGCAACAGTGACGCGTAAAAATGCGTCACTAATAATACCGTATTAGCCCATATAGGTAAAACGTGTCACTGATAACACCTTTTCAGCGACGCGTACATGTAAAACGCGTCACTGATAACACCTTATCAGCGACACGTACACAAAAACACGTCATTGATATGCCCTTATTAGCGACGCGTGACTATAAAACGCGTCACTAATAAGGTTCTTATCAGAGTCTCGCTTTGGTTGGACGCGTCACTGATAACAATTTAAAAACAAAAAAAAATCGGTATCACGGTCTTTATACACAAATATAAAAAATAAATCCACAACCCATTCAGTACATGATTGTTTCATATCATTACTATTTCCCTTAACTCATTCAATACAAGATTCACATTCCAAATAGGCCAATCAGATTATGAACAAAGATTACGCTGTCCAAAGAGATATAAGTTTAAAGTCTTGAAGATGACTCCCATGCTGTTGCGAAGTTGCTAGCCTCCTTGCCAAAATCTATAATAATTCATATATTTAGTCCCTGAGCAAAGAGCCGAGCATCAACAAAGAACTGAGAGGAAGAACAACGGGCATACCTGTCGGAAGCCTTTTGCCTAGTCAAAAGCACAAGCAAAATAACACCAAAATTGTAAATATCAGCTTTGATGCTATCTGCTCTGGATCACTAAGCTCAGGGGCAGCATAGCCTTTACCAATGCCATCTTCTCCTGGATCACTAAGCTCAGGGGTAGCATAGCATTTAGCATTGGTGATAGCTTCTCAATCCTTCTGTTCAAGTGAGCAAGTGTTATTTTAAAGAACATGATCAAGCGAGCGACCACTAATGTCCATCTAATCGAGTTATAGGAACTCAATTTGAAATATTCAGCAAGAAAAAATAAAACCAACATTTATTATTTTTAGCGTGAGGGCACTGACCATTCTCGTAGTGCTGACAAAATGCCTTAACTTGGTTAACCCACTGTCACAGAGGTAGGGCATTAGCTGAGCATCCAGCAAAATATTTCTAGCTTTAATATTTCCATGGGCCACTGGACCGGAACAAGTCAAATGCATGTATCTGCACAGGTAAAGATACATAAAAAAATTGGGAAAGCTAGTGTCTGTAAAAAATTTCAAAAATCAAAGAGGGGGGACATCATCAGTTCCACTAAGAAAAAGTCCCTATACACTGTACAAAAGAAAGAAGGTTAAAGTAATTTGCTCAGAGTGTAATTCTTACTCCAGAGCATAGGCAACTCCGAGAGCAATCTTCATCCGAGCTTTTCATGACAAAGCCATTTTCAAGAGAGCCATTTTCTGCATACTCATATAGAAGCGCACAATGTCCAAACTACACACAATATCCCACAAGCGCAATGATATTGGGGTGCCTTAATTTGGAGATATTCCAAAGCAGCTTGTTACTCATGCAAGCAGTAAATAGGAATACACAGAACAAGAAAGTAGAAAGAGCCTGCAGCACTGAACACTGACAGAGGGGAAAAAACATCTGTGCATATGTGGATGAGATAGCAGTAGATTATAGCTTAACATAACTCCTTTTTGAAGAAAAGCTTAACATCAGGGTTCTGAAATGCATGTTGTAGAAATCATACTTAATTCATGTCATAAAATCTTCATAAAGATTAAGTGACAATTAATAGTACTATTTTCCAATAAGGATACTACTACAGCAATACCTGTATGTATATTATCGAACTACCATACCTGGCCATCCGAAAAACCACCTCTGTAAAGTCTTCGGGAATTTCCAGATGTAATGCCATTACTAGAGGCAGTATCACTGCCAATCAATAGAGAACTCCAACAGTACAGGACCTCATTCGCTTTAGGGACTGTGAAATGGAAAACATGAGTTTCAGTGATGTGAAATTATCTGAGTCTAACCTGTACATGGATGCATTTAACAAATGTGCCTTGAAATAACAAACAGTTCAGGTTTTATGATGAGTCCTAGATTTACAGTTGGATCATAGATTTGTAATGAAAATAAATAAAAGTCTAGCTATCGGTATCAGCTACAAAATGCATGAAAATTTTATGCTTGAATAATCTAAATTCCCATGTGTACCTGTTTCCATATTCTGACGTTTCAGAACCAATCCAGCAATGCATGAAAATTTTTATGATCATCAGAATCATGAGTTAAGATGCATAAAGTGCAGGAAAAATATATTTAAGCAATAAATCTAGTCAGATTCTTACAGGGATGAGAATAGAAGGCCTAGATCCTGTGAACTCGTTAAGATGTAGATAACTGCAAATGCTAAAACAACAAATTGCGGACATTTTTTTGTTTGCAAGGATGGTGTTGACGGTGGATAACGTCAACTTTTATTAGAACTTTAGACATGAAAAGACACATGAATACACTAGTCTAGGGTTTTAACTGACAATTTCCACGAGTTTTGCATATTCTGTATTTTCCAGGGATTATTCCAGAAAAGCATAAAAGCGGGATTAAAGTGCGTAAAAAACACGAAAATTAACCGCGAAGGCAAACATCGTCATCAGGACACTAGAAGCATGTAGAAGACACCCAAACAACCGAGGCCCCGGACTCTTCCAGGTGGGGCCGGCGGCGCCCCCTGCTAGGGTTTGGCCCCCGTCTTCCGGAGTCTTCCTCCACCGCCTATGAGGAGTCATCTCGGCCCTTGGTTAAGTCGGTTTGATCCTACGGCGCACTTTCATCCCACCGGGCTATAAATAAAGGGGCGGACCCCCTCCCTGGAGGCATCCTTTATTACTGAGTTTCAGTTCAATATCTCTAGTTAGGGTTAGATATAGCAATTAGGAGAGAATAGTTCTTTTAGATCTACTCTTGTTTAGAGATTAGAGAGATAGAGTAGGAGAGTAGAGATTCTGGAGGAGTTCCGTCCTGTTGGTGCTTTTTCGTGGCTGTATTCTTCTGGATTCAGCTTCCTCGCCCGGAGCTGCATTCTGAGGTACTTTTGTATTCAACATTCTAATTCAAGTAAGCAGTTGTTCTTATTTGTTTTTAAGTTTGCAACTCATATTGAGTGCTTTGATCTTTAGAAACCCTATAGATTGAAGTAATAATTTGTAGTGTAGACGTGGTGTTTAGGGTAGGTTTACTTGTGAATGTCCCATGATTGGCCGGATAGTGGCAGTTCGCGTAGGTGACAGTTACGTTGAGTCCTCTGTAGTCCACTTTCCGTTGATAGGATCGATAGGTGTATAAGTGCTTGGTAGGAGAGAACTCTGATTTCTGCTCTTATTCAGATCGCTGCCCAGTTAGAACGGTATTATACAAAGCTTACCGGTTGTTGGAACTAGATAGTCAACAGCTATTTTCTCTTTCTTAATATTATCTAGCCTAATTGTTGGGTTAAGTCTATAGTCTTGGTCATTATCACCTACTGTTCCCTGTGGATACGATATTTAAAAACTCCGGGTAAAATGCTACATCGGTATTGTATCTGTGCGCTTGCAGATAATCTTATTTAATAGAGTGCAATTAATTTATACCAACAAGCATTTTTTGCGCCGTTGCCGGGGAACGGTTTGCTGATTTTGACCTAAGTTTAGCTTAATCTTGTATTATACTTTTATTTTATCTTTTCTGTTCATCCTTATGGATGCTTTAAATTTCATACCTATCTGTTTTTATGGCATGTGCAAAAGCTTTGAGCCACTAAAATTTATAGAGCCTATCATAACACTTGGCTATGAGCTGCGCCCATATCTAATTAATATGATTCGGGATAAATCCTTCTCGGGAGAAGGTAACAAAAACCCATACTTACACCTGCGAGAATTCGAACAGACCTGTGCATGCTTGCGCATAGCTGGCATGTCCGATAAAACTTTAAGATGGAAGCTTTTTCCGTTCTCTATGACCGGAGGAGCTAAACGTTGGTATAATCGAGCCGTAGGAAGTATGCAATGGGATTAGAAACTTTATGCTCTCAATTTTATTTATATTTCTTTCCCATGCATAGAGTAGTTAACCTTCGAAAAGAGGTTCTAACTTTTAGGCAACTAGAACAAGAATCTCTTAGTACATTATGGGATCGATTTAATAAACTTGTTACATCTGGTCCTGACCTTGGTTTTTCAGACCCCGCACTTATTCAACATTTTTATTTGGGTCTTACCAAGAATTCTAGGAAATCCCTTGCACTACTACAAAAAATCTTTTGCGAGGCATTTGTGATTTTTTAACCGCGGCGGGCAGCAATACAAACCGCCACGGTAAATGCTCGTATTAACCGAGGCGGTCATTTTATTATTAACCAAGACGGTTCCTAAAATCGATTAACCGAGGCGGTCAATGTAATATAACCGCCTCGGTTAATACCATTTAACCGAGGCGTTTATTATAACGTAACCGCCTCGATAAATTATTAACCGAGGCAGTTATTATAACCGCCTCCTAAAATCAGGCCTAGCCCACGAGGCCCATTCCGACCCACTATCACGTATAATATATAAACGAGCAAACCCTAAATCACATCCTCACCTTCCACACTTCTCTCCCACCGACGCCGGCACTTCTCTCCCTCCCTCAACCTCTCCCGAGCACAACAGGGCCCTCCCCTCCCTCTCCCTCTCCCTCCCTCTCCCTCATTCGGTCCTTCCCGAGCTCGATGCGGCGGCCGGCCATGGTGGCGCGGCGGCTTGTCCCGTAGCCGGCCAGGGCGGCACGGCCAGCCGGCCCCGCGGCGGCTCGGCCAGGCCGGCCAGGGTGGCACGGCGGCCCATCACGCGGCCGCCCGCGGCAGCACGGCCAGCCAGCCCCGCGGCGGCGTGGCCTGGGCGGCCCTGCGGCGGCGCGACCAGGGAGGCCATGTGGCTGCGCGGCCGGGGAGGCGGCCCTGCGGCGGCTCGGCCAGGGAGGCGACCCTGCGGCGGCGGGAGAGGCTAGATCCGGTGGCCGGAAGGCCGGATCCGGTCGCCGGCGAGCTGCTCCGGTGGCGGCGCGTGGATGGGCTCAGCGGGCCCGTATGCATGGGCTCGTTGGGCTTGTCCAGCGTTTTTTTTATTTTTTTTGTTTTTTTCTCCCGATTTACCGTGGCGGGTAGGTAACCGCCTCGGTAAAGGTCACGATTAACCGTGACTTTAATCCGAGGCGGTTAGGTTAATGATTTCTGCCCGCCACGGTAAAGATTTGTGTAGTAGTGTTGATTTATCCTCTGGAGGAGCCTTTCCTTATTTGGCTATAAGTAAAGCTAGAGCTATGATCAACAAGGTTGCTCAAGAAAATTCTGAGTTCCCCGAGGAAGAGAAGAACTCATCTCCCGAACAAGAAGAGAAAGTTTTAATAGCGAAAACACAATCACTCCAATCCCAAGATTTAGCTGTCCATTCTAAACCATCGAAACCCCACTTTGATGATTTAGACTTCCAGTTAGCTAAGATGCTTGTAAATCAAAGTAAATCAGATCTTCTTAGAAGAGCATCTTGGAAAAAGTGTCTCAACTTCCTTTCCCCCCTAAAAAACACTGGGAAGAATATAGGGATGGTATGTCTAGTGATGCCATAGAAGGAGAGCCAAGCCACACAGAAATCAATTCTATCTTCTCCCCTTCTATGCCTGCATTAAATGTCTCATCTGAATCCATCTCTAAACCCATCCTTGACCCCAATGATCCTTCTTATGCTCTCTCTCCGAAGTCTCATAATAACCCTAGGAACCCGTTAAGACATCCAAAGTATAGGAGTCATGAAGGCTATAGGGATGACCAAGAAGAGCTACGACAATGGCAGGAATGCATGGAACATATGAAAAATACATATGCTATTGTCAACGAATGGATGGAAGAGGACGAAGCCTTAGTGCTAGCATCTAAACTTGGTCTAGATTCAAATGGTGAGCTTAAATCAATTCCTGTAATAAACATAACTCATCCAAGTTTAGAAAAAGCCTTAGACAAAACCAATCTTAGAGACACCAATCCATAGGAAATCCTAGAAAATAAAATATCCAATGAATGTCATAGACATGAAATAACAAAGACAAACTTTTTGCCTACAGACATCCATGAAGAAACACCCTTAAAGTTTGAAAAGGGAGATCATATCAATGACCATGGGAATTATTTCATTGACACCACTTCGAATCCATGCTCATATGAGAAAACTCCTGAATTAATTGGTCTCTCTAGCATTGCCACACACGAGATCTTCAACCCTCTCATTCTATCTGTTCATAAATTTATTGAAAGAGTGGTTGTAGGTGCATATGTTTATCACAAAGGCTGGTGTTCTAAAGGAAACCACCCCATGAACTCAATGTACAATAATTAGAAGGTTTCCTAAGAACGACTTTGTGTCCTAAAATAACCACTCTTGAAAAATAACGTAAGCTTGTACCTTTTGATGTAATACCCTTGAGAATTGAGTATAAAATTATAATCATTAAAATATTCCTTTGGATATTTTTGTCACAAACCATTTCAGGCTTGAAGTAGAAGGATGGCATCATTAGGTATGTCCAACCAATTACCATGCAATATTAATCCATCCAAACTTAACTTTGCTTTGCAAAATTCAAGCTTGGGGGAATAGGCTTATTTAGAAAATCTTATATTGCTAATATTGGTTGTCTCTACCTTATCAATCCATGTTCAAATTGTTAATCAATGATCATGCTCTTTCATCTCTGTTTGCATAACTCTGTATAAACTTTCATGTTACCTTTGTTCGCTATAGTATATTTAAGGTTTGGAGAAATTTCATACACCTTTTAAATTAGGCATGGTGCTTAGTTTAAACTGTTTTCTGGAATCATAATTAGACAAGGTGTTTAGTTTGATTTCTGAACTAAGAGGTGTGAGGATTTTACTTTCAAAGACTTTTGGAATTAAGCGTGGTGCTTAGGTTAAAATGCCTTTCTAAGTCAAATTGGACGTGGTGTCTAGGTTGATTTTTGAACCGCTCGTATGTTATAGTAGATATTGGATATTTTTATTGGACTAACCCTTACATAAAACTTCCAATTTAATTTGGGTAAGTCACGAGATAAATTCAAATCAGAGATGAGACAGGGCACATGCTGAACTTCAATAACTTTACAGAGGAAGACATAGCTCATTCATTATGGATGGAAGAACTGTGAGTATTAATGATTCATTCACTTTATCTTCTGCTGCAAGTTACTTAGACTCAAGTCATGCCGGTATATATAGAACATGATCTATGCTAACATAATATTAACCCCATCTTCTTAGTAGCATAGATGGAACATGACTAAATTCTGGACAAACAACCTATGTTCTAAAGTTGTACATTTCTTCGGGTATGTGTTGTCCACTAATCTGTTGCAGGTATAATAATGAATGGAGTGACAAGGTGTCACAAGATCAAAGAAGTAAAAGATGGCAAAGAAGATATGCAACAAAGGAGACAAGATGCTCATGAACAACTCAAGATGCAAGATAAGGAAAGGACCACTAGTCATCTACCCTTCATTACTTAGTGCCATCACGCTCTAATAATAAAGGTAATATCTTAAGGTAAGTGGTTATTATTTTCCTCTTGATTTTGGTATGCACATAAATAAAGATGCAAACATGTTAGAGTTACAGCTTTAATTTATTAACCTAATTAACTCAATATACTTTGTCCTTTAAGATTGTTCATGGCGCCATTCTGTTGATCTCAATCTTAACCAAACGAACTAAAATATTGTATTCTATCTTTGGAAGATGATAGTCATACTCATATGAAAATTTATATATTATGTAGAGTTAAGCAATTTAAATTTTTTCTGCCATGTGAACTTAAATGCACCATAAATGCATAATCTTTTGATCTTATCACCCATGTTATAAGTAAATAAATTATGCAACACCAACTTCGTCTTGTTCAATGTGCCTAAAGAATAATGAATAAAGATAGATTTGGTTATGTTCGTATTTTTCCACCAGCAGAACCCATGCACTTGATCTCTACTTTGGTTGTGCAAACAGGACAATACTTCGAGTAAAATTTGTTAATTCCTAAAATTCTACAAGTGAAAGTTCTATGAACATGCACACTGAGCAAGATGCTGCCAAATCCAACCATTAATACTCTAATTCAACCTGCTGGCCAAATAAAGGATAAAAGCGACATCATCATCACAAGGGGTGCAACCATCAAGATGCATAAGAGTGGATAAAAGTCCTAACGGTAGACTTTAAATCCCGCACCCTTGCCATAAGGTAATATGGTAGTTATTTAATTAATTAGTATTTCTATCTACATTAGTAATTTCAGTTTAGCATATTCATCTTTATGCATATTAAAGAAAATAATAAGCATTTACTGTATTATAAAATATTAAAGCATCAAGTGAATAAACTTATAGTAACCCGTAAGAATATTTACTGTGGTGACATAGAAAAGAAAATAAAAATTCATCATGGTATTATAAAAATCCTAAGCCCATGAGAATAAATATTCTCCGTGATGACATAAAAATAAATAAAAATTAAAAAAAATATACATCATGCATATATATTTACTTTTCATCATGCATACATATTTACTTTTCTGCATAAGAAAACTAGAAAATCCTTAAAAAAAAAGGAGAATCCTGGTAGAATCTGTCAATTAAAATCAACTCAAAGAATAATCAATTACTTATTGGCTGATCGCTAACCTCTTATTAAATTCGAGCCTCGAGTTTTGGTTTTCTTGTTGGAGTATAATTCTGCAGAAATGACACTATGACGGAGGAGTGAGTCCATCAGTGGAGCCCACTAGGACTATTGCTGACAAGCTTGCTCTAAAGATCATCAACGCCAAATATTGCAAATATCTAGCTTGGGGGAGGAGCATCCCCTAATTATCAGGTAACTATAACTAAGCGATTATCGAGTCTATTTTATATCGTCATAAAATACCAAAAATATATGGGCACACGAAGATTCATGTCTTTAGAGTCTTTTTGTGAGTCCATTAGTTAATAGATATAAAAAGATGAATAACAAATCAAAACCAAATAAAAATACTTAGTTATCTATTAAGGTATAATCTTAGAGTGTGTCCAGAGTCAGTCTAGGCTAGAGTCTAATAAAAAACTGGACAGCATTAAAATTTTGTCTTGAATATGATGAATAGTTACTCTGCCATAATTCTTTTCAAGTGCCTAGTTTTTAACCTCAAATTCTCTCGAGTTTTCGATACTACTAATTTGACTTAAGAATTTACTCTGAACCTGAAACTTGTGGAGGCATAAGCTGGAGCTAAGTTTAGGTAATTGATTGATATGATTCATGAAGGTTGAGCTGCTATTTATCTTATTCCTAGCATTACTAAGTTCTGGAGATTTATTTTGAAAACTTAAAATCTTACATGATGAGCTCCTGTATGACAAAGTTTGAATTCCTACCAAAGCCATATGTAATACATTTAGAGTTAGAATAACCTTTGCACATTCATGCTGCTTGCTTTGTATTGAGTTTAGTCAACCTTTGTTGTATATCTTATGAGAGTCTTGTCATGCTTTTAAAACTAAGATCACTTACACACTCCACCCACATTTGCATTACTCCTACTCTGAGAGTAAGCGCAATCATTTTCCACTTTTATCCAGATCCACCTTAAAAATGTTTTCTCCTACACTGGGAGTAAACACCCAAAAATATATACCCCATAGGACAGCCTCAGTTTAATTGCTCTAAGTTCTTATCATTATATCTCCAATTATTTACATTCAAAGGATGCATGTGGCTATGCAAAAGTATTGAAAAAAGAAAATGGAGTAAAAGATGGACAAGTGTCACAACAATTAAAACAATGGGTATTTAGATGCCCGCTTCCCTGATAAAAAAAAAGAAAGAAATAAAGAAAAAATATATAGAATAAAGATAGCCCATATTTCCCGCGAAAGTGCTAAGTTCCAAAAAGGAGAGTGAATCATTTTAAAGAGCAAAAGTAGAATTAGGATTAGCCACCATATATACGTCTATCCACCATATTCTATATACATGCACATCTTGGTTTGATTGTATAACTTTACTCTCTGTGGATCCATTATTTGACTTTACAATATACGAATTGCAAGTATGCTCATCCTTATTATTGTCACTCCTATAAAGCTTCACTATAATCCTTGGTTGTAGGAAGGTATAACATCATTAATGCCTTAAGTGAGATCCACAAAATACCACATATATTCAGAGACTTGAGGGTGTCATACAATTAAGCTCTGAGTTTTATTTTGAAAACTTGCAAAACTCTGGAATATTGGTACTGTGAAGAATTTGAGACATAATGCTTGACTTCATTGTTTTGTCTTTCGATTGCTCAAGACTAATGTAAAAGCTGTAAAGCTCTATAGTTAAAGGTAAAATGGATAAGTTCGAGAGTTAGAGCAGTTTTGTCTAAGCCGGAGGATAATTTCTGTTTGAAAGCATGTGTACTTGGAAGGCATGAAAGCATTGTAACAACTTCTAATCCAAATATATTAGTAATTGGGCTTAGGTTGTTTGCCATGGGACTGGCAAAAGGTAAGTTTAGGGGAGTTGTTGATGGTGGATAACGTCAACTTTTATTAGAACTTTAGACATTAAAGGACACATGAATACACACTAGTGTAGGGTTTTAACTAATAATTTCCACGAGTTTTGCATATTCTGTATTTTCCAAAGATTATTCCAAAAAAACGTAAAAGAGGGATTAAAGTGAGTAAAAGACACGAAACTTAACCGCGAAGGCAAACATCGTCATCAGGACCCTAGAAGCATTTAGAAGACACCCGAGCAACAAAGGCCCCGGACCCTTCCAGGTGGGGCGGGCCAGCCCCAAGGTGGGGCCGGCTGACGCCCCCATGCTAGGGTTTGGCCTCCGCCTTCTGGAGTCTTTCTCCACCACCTATGAGGAGTCATCTCGGCCCTTGGTTAAGTCAGTTTGATCCTGCGGCGCACGTTCATCTTACCGGGCTATAAATAAAGGGGCAGACCCCCTCCCTGGAGGCATCCCCTATTCCTGAGCTTCAATTCAATATCTCCAGTTAGGGTTAGATGTAGCAATTAGGAGAGATTAGTTCTTTTAGATCTAGTCTTGTTTAGAGATTAGAGAGATAGAGTAGGAGAGTAGAGATTCTGGAGGAGTTCTGGCCTGTCGGTGCTTCTTCGTGGCTGTATTCTTCTGCATTCAGCTTTCTCGTCCGGAGCTGCGTTCTGAGGTACTGTATTCAACATTGAAATTCAAGTAAGTAGTTGTTCTTATTTGTTCTTAAGTTTGCAACTCATATTGAGTGCTTTGATCTTTAGTACCCTATAGATTGAAGTAGTATTTCGTAGTGCAGGCGTGGTGCCTAGGCTAGGTTTACTTGTGAATGTCCCCTGATTGGGCGGATAGTAGTAGTTCGTGTAGGTGACAGCTACGTTGAGTCTTCTGTAGTCCACTTCCCGTTGATAGGATCGATAGGTGTATAAGTGCTTAGTAGGAGAGAACTCTAATTTCTGCTCTTATTCAGGTCACTGCCCAGTTAAAACGGTATTATACAAAACTTACCGGTTGTTGGAACTAGATAGTCAATAGCTATTTTCTCTTTCTTAATATTATCTAGCATAATTGTTGGGTTAAGTCTATAGTCTTGGTTATTATCACCTACTGTTCCCTGTGGATACGATATTTAAAACCTCCGGGTAAAATGCTACATCAGTATTGTATCTGTGCGCTTGCCAATAATCTTATTTAGAGAGTGCAGTTAATTTATACCAACAGATGATAAGGATAGGGGAATGTCATGAGGGGTGGAAATAAAAAAGCTAATGAAGTATTTAAGAATTACATTGCAACATTGGATGGTCTCGTGCAAAAGACGTCTCGCCAGTGTTTACTCCCAACACGCTCACCGCATGGATCACCGCCATGAAATGTTGAACCAGAAAGCTGCCACAGCGACTCCAATGTGCGATATATAACCCCTGAAGTCCTAGCGCTGAAAAGAAGCAGAAACAATGTGGCAAAATAAAACGGCAAAATAAGCACAATACAACAACCTGTTGGAACCTACTGATTACAAAGTCCCAACTTCAGAGCACAAAAAACAGGATAGAAATTGACCAGCCTATCATTTGCTAGAATATGTGTAACACCCTAATTTTTGGAGTTAATTAAAATCTGAAAATTTTTGATAACATTATTAAGCTCTTATATATATTTATTTATTTATTTTAAAATATAGGGGAAATAACAATTATTTTTGAATGGAAATAAATTATGAAAACTTGAAATATATGTTTTGTGCATACATGCTGCTGTGCATGGTTTTTTTGTTTGCTTGGTTTTTATTTTGTGCTTTGGTGTTTCTTTTAAATATTTTGGCAATCACTCCTGTGTTCTTTTCCTGAGAGGCACGAGCTGCCCCCTTCGTTGCCCCTTGAGTCGAGCCAGCAAGCAGCTGGCTGCGCGTGCGTCCCTTTCTTCCCCTCTCCTGTTCGGCGTGCAGAGAGACAGGGCCGAGCCGCAGTACACCTCTGCCGCTTGGGCCGAGTCCAACCTGCAAGCCAACGCTCGGTCCCCTCCCTCGCTGACCGGTGGAACCCGATCGATGGTCATAGCCATTGTCCCGTGTTCGCTCAGTTGGAACCGGATAGGGATAGCTGCAGCACCGTTCGATCATGGTTTTCGCCTCGGAGATCATCTTATGCACTACAACTCCACCCTATAAAGCCCCCTATGCTCTAATCTTTTTCCATCTAATCGACTGGCGCCGCCCCCATTGGAGCTAATCCGCAGCCGCCAAGGAAAAGGGCCGCCTGGCACCACCGCCGCGAAACTACGCCACCGCCGAGAAGAGCCACGTCCGCCGCCAATTTCGTACTTGCCGGGTCGTCTGCGTTGTGGTAAGCCTTCGGGAATATTTCGCAACAAGCACGCGAGGCGGCCGAACCCTCTTTTGTCCTTTCTTTCTCGAGTTCGTCTGCTAACCGGCACCGGCATCTGCAGAAATCCGCCCGCCGCTGTCGAGACGCGTGAGGGGAGTTTCTCGGTCCAATTAAGCACCGTGGTGAGCATCCCCATACTCTATCCATCCTCCCCATGCCTCAATTTTCACAAACCGTGGTCTCCAGTGTCCTAGCCGCGAGCGCCACAAAGCTGTAGACCGCTGGTCATGGCGGCCAGTGCCTCTGCCTATTTTCCTAGCCGTTTTGAACCCCTAGAAATGTTCGCGCGCTCTCTCTCTCTCTCTGTGTGTCATCCAGTGAAATCGGTTCGCCAAAAAATGATGGCCTATAGTGTGTTTTGTAGTTTTTTCGGCGAGCTTGGCTGAACGCCGGCTATGGCCGTGAGAGAAGGGCAGTTTTCCAAAGAACACCCCTGCAGCTTTTAGTACCTTAATCCACAGCCCTTAGGTGCATCTAATCTGAATCGTGCAAATAAAATCCGACGGCCGACACAGCTTGATACCCTTTCACAATGCAGTTTTGATAAAGAGTCCCTAGAGTTTAGTCTTTTAGAACCCGCCGTCCCTGGCAGGGATTAAATACGATTTTTCTTTTATTCTATTTCGTAAAAAGTTCACAATAATTACAAGTTTGCCATCCAGGGTTCGATCCAAATTATTTTGTCCATAACTTGTTCAAATTAAACCCTATTTGACCCTTCAAATTGCGTTAACTCTAAATGTTTATGCCTCTGTACAGTAGGTTTGGTATTTTTAAATTTTTGAGTTAATATTATATTAATTATTTTTTTAGCAAATCTTTGAAAATTCATTACTTCCACGTTTTAAATCCGTTTTTCGTGATCTTTAGATCGATGTGATCGGGGGAACGAGTAGAATATTTTTGTCCACTTTCAAACTGTTTTTGTTCCGTTGGTGTACTGTT
This sequence comes from Eremochloa ophiuroides, assembly GCA_038502445.1. NCBI lineage: Eukaryota > Viridiplantae > Streptophyta > Magnoliopsida > Poales > Poaceae > Eremochloa > Eremochloa ophiuroides. The sequence goes on from JAHLJS010000211.1 coordinate 102,802, forward strand.
CTAATTAATTTCCATCGTTTGCTTCATGTATGATTGCCTGTTGCTTGTGTGGGATGTGGTGATCGCTTGAGTAGACGGTGAGCAGTTCGTGGACGATTCGGAGTACTTCTACGACCAGGACCAGAAAGAACTCTCTGATCAAGGCAAGTATAACATGGACCATACTTGATGTCCTATACACCCACCTTGACAACTTTAAAGATTATAATGTAGATTTGCTATCTTGATTCCTTGTTCACCTATTGGGATGTGCATCGAGTAGTTATTGTTAGTGCTTTATTAATGTCAATGTTGTTGTGATATGATTAATGGATTATGCAATGAAACAATTTAATATGATTTTATTCTTGTTCAAAGAGGGCTAGAGCTTTGGGTTGGGTGGTTTGACTCTAGTTTCTCTCCATAGGCCATTCTGAACGTGATGAACCGGGATATACCGTACAGTTACGAGGGCTATATGGCTCTGGGTTTAGTTATTTAAAAGACCTTTTCTAACTTGTTAGAGGTTATCCTTTCGGACGCAGTTAGGGGTTTGCCACCTTAGGTGTAGTACGGCTCCTAGTCTTATGAGTATAGCCGTGAAGGAGTGTGCCATTTAGAAAAGGAAGGTTTCTACATCTCGCTGCCACTCACCCTTGCAGCCCTAACTTGTTAGACGAACTTTTAAATGGCTTTATATGGTTCTCTGGTGTTTGGGTCTAGCTAATCCAAGCATTAGAAAATCTTGACTTACAGGTAAAGTGTACACCTCTGCGCAGAGTTTAATAATCTGTTGTTTGTGGTCATGAGTGGCCTTGGGCACATGTTCTGATAGATGGTTACTGTGAATTATATTATGTTTATTATTATTGTTAATGCTTTTACTATTTATTACCTTATTACAATTGATCATTGGATTAATATTGGGAGATGGTTATTCTTGATGCTACTCAATTGGTATAAAATAAACATGATTATTAAAAGCTAAATGCAGTCAAACGGTGTCAAGCTTTTTGTGCCTCATGAACCCGTGTTGTAGTTGCTGAGTACGAAATGTACTCACCCTTGCAATTCCTCCCACAGATGAAGATTGGAGTGAAGACTATCATAACGAATATTAGGCTTGGTGTCTCCCAGTCGATGTGTCCCTATGTTGCAGCTTCCGCAAGCTTTTCAGCTATAGTTATTATCTAGTTATATGATTTCTATTTGATCAAGTTTATGTAATAAGTACTATATCGTTATGTAAACACTGTGATGGCACTATTTATAATTTGTCGGCTCATATGTGTGACTATTCCTGAGACACATATGAGTTATTTATGTATCCTATTTTATTTATTAAAATATGGGTGTGAGAATATGTTGGATACACTTGTGACCTGTGACTATACCAACGATCACAACAATGTAGCTGAACCAAAATGTCATTGTCAGCATTTGCATATCTAAATTACCAGATCGCGTGGCATTTGCATATATATGAAAACATCAAACTTCAGACAATCCTTCACCAAGGAAACGACAGACAAGCCGCCATTGCCAGGTGCAACCAGTTAAGGCCAAACCAAAGAATCTCTTCTCAATGTTAAGGACCCATATATTACTTGAAGAACACAACTCGAAATCCAAAAGCGTTGCCCCTCACTCACTTCTGCAGTTAGGACTACCGTGTTTCTCTTTATTGGCCAACAACAATAATCAGCCACAATAAAACACCATAGAAGGCAACCTCTTCAGACATGTCACCCAGCGAAGAGAATATCACAAAGCAGCAAACAATAGCTGCATGCTCGCATAATCCGCAGAATCCATCTAAACATAAAGATGACGATTATAGAATATGTGGTACCATGCGTCGAAGCCAACATGACTCTGGTCGTTCGATCAACATGGCCCCTGACTGATGAGGAAAACCCAATCACGAAAGCTGACTCGCCATTGTAATCCAGCAGCATTGAGGCTGAGGCCAGATCCACCAGCGCCAGTTATCTCAACCGGCACCAACAAACAAGGAACTGAACCTCTAACACCAGGACGACGAAGGATGTCCTAATCCTCCTCTACCACAACACCACAACACTAGAACAACATCGAATGCCTGTTGCTAAAAATAAAAATTAGCGTTGAATGATCCGTTGCTAAAAGTTTCCCTTGGATCCTCCATCGCCAAAATTCAATAATTCGATGGCTAGTCCGTTGCTATAAGCCTGTAAATATTTTATATTTGCGTTGGACCATCCGTCACTATTTTGCACTTATTGAGTTGAATCGTCTGTTGCTAATTATAGATACCCATTGGCGGGATGTCTTGAGGCCACAGCCAAAAAATTTGGCCAAAAACTCAAATCTAAACCCTAGGCACCGCCAAAAAGGACATACACATACACATACACATCCACACATCGCTCCCTCTCCCCAGTCCCCACCCGCATGCCGCCTCTGCACGCCGCCCGCCGGACAGCCCCCGCTACCCCTCCGTCTAGCCAACGGAAATTGGTCATCTCCACCCCGGCGCGTGGGCCAGTTGTCCGCCGCTGCCACCTCGTCGTCCTGGTGCCTGCGGTGGATGGCTGTCGACGATGCCTCTGCTAGATGGCCGCCGCCGCCGCCGCCACACTGGCTCCTTCGTCCCTATTCCCAACCTTAACCCAACCTCAGCGGATTTGGGCCTTAGCTCAGAGGAGGCCAGCGGGCGGTGCTCCACCCGAGGTGCCGCCCTCACTCCAACCCTCGATCGATTTGGACCTCGGCGTAGACCTCAGAGGCTGGCTTGCTGCTCACAGTGGCTGAGGATGTCCTGTCGTGTGCTAAGAAGGCAAACGGGCGATGCCCCACCTCAGCACTCAGTGGATCTGGACCTTGATGCAGAGGATGCCGGCACGCAGCGCGCAGAGGAGGTGAAGTACCGTGCATGGCGCACAGCAGGCAGGGGAGGAGATCGACACAGAGGTGAACGAGCACCACCTGCAGGTGACAACATCTGTTTACACTAGAATTTAGATGGTGCGCAGAAGATCAGTTGCGTACAGATTAGCCGATCAAAGAGCTGGATCAAATAATATGTACAGAAACGAGAACTAGATCGGAAGTATGCTGACGTCGTGAAGGTGCATTGAAGCCGTGCAGGTTGGCACGTATAAGCCGAAGCGTGCAGGTATACCGACCAAGGATGGACTCTGCAATAGCCGCGGCGAGGCGACCATGGAACTGGGTTCCGATTTATCTTAAAGTTAGGAAATTTTATTGTTTCCTTATTTCTAGCTACGATTTTCATTCGGTTAAGATTTTCCTTTAGCTGCTGGGTATAAATATAAGCCCAAGCGCATTGTAACAGGACACATCAATCAATACAACAATAGTTCCTTTTTTCGGCCTCCGGCCAAAAACTTTAGGAATAGGAGTAACGTAGAACCGGCAAGTTTTTCGACAAGTTGGGTGTCATCCGGTGGACGCCAAGCTTGCTGTAAGTACCGTCACGCTCGTGTTTATCATGTATGGCTTGTACGATTCTATCTCGTACCGCACTGATAGATAGATTCGAGTAGTTATCAATTCTCGTTTGATCTAGGTCATGCTTAGGTTGAATTGAGGTTAGTTATCGGCTCTAACTAAATTAGCATATTTAGTTAGATTCATTAAGTTACAGATGTTGCTTATGATTATCTATTATTTATTGTTTATTTATTTATTTTAAGCATCATCAATCTACTCAATTTTGATCTGTCCTTGTCGGATTAAATCTTTTGTATCTGTCTTGCTTAAATGAACATTAATTGAATATCATGTTTAGGCAAGTAGATTTGTTTGTCATTAGTCGGTTAGTTCAGATCTTAATTGTGTATAGGTCGCACTCAAGTAATAAAATAAGTTGTGTTGAGAGTCTTTAATTAATAGATTTAATCATTAGCTTACGTTATGGGCTGCAACGATTCGATCGATCTCGTTGACGTAAGCGACGGGTTAGGTAGATTAGTTAAAGAGTCAAAACATCATTTACTTTATAGGCTTGTGTGTTACCTATACTTTAGATCGGTTGTTCAACCGATTCTGCTTGTGCTAGCTTGCTGCATGTTGTATTTTCCCGATTTCTTTTATATACTGTTTTTATGTTTCGGTCGTATCAAGATCGATTAAAGTGCGTTAATTAGCTGTAGCGATTCAGTCGATCCTAATTAATGGATGTGATAGATTGAGACATGATCGGCGCATAAGGCAATGTATAAATTTAGATCTGTTTAATATAACTTGTTTTTATCCATGTTATCCTTGAATCGGTTAAAATGTGCATCGGATGTTTCTGTTATATTCATACTGTCGATTCATGTGATCGGGTATCGGTTTTCTAGCCGATGGCCTAATGAGAAGGCCCATTGGGCCGGATATCTGGAACCACTCGGGATACACCAGTGGTTCCGCATTGTGTTACTGATCAACCCTTTTTTCCTTTTCAATTGCAGGTCAAATTGACTGGCACGCTTGGATATTCGTCGGTGCTCATCTACGCCGATTGTCGAAGCTAGCTAGGTCTGCTCGCTCCGTGCTTCACAAGACCGTTCCGGCTTCGCTGGTGTACTGAGCGCGGACCAGATTTCGTGCCAACATACTTTTTGGCACGCCCGGTGCGACCACTTCGTCAAATCATGGCTTTTGACAAAGGCAAGGGCCTCTGTGTGACCGTGGAGGACCTGGCTCCGTCGCCGGCCCAGATGTTGGAGGAATACATCGCCAAGTTTTGCGAGGCCTGCCTCGAATGCTTCACTAAAGACGAGGATGATTTTGCGTACCAAGACAAAACGTTTCTTGAATATCTTCCACACAAGCAGTCTGATGCATCAGAAGCGGCGGGAATGTCGACTCAGCCGCAACAGCCAAAGGGGGCAATGGAGAACTCTCCTGCGACACGCACAATCCTGCAATCGGCTGCAAAAATGACCCCTTGTCACCCAGAGCTGGGGCAAAGCAGTAACTCGGGCCACCTAGGAGGACAAGGCTACAACCCATACGTCAACCAGCAGCTACCGAGGAGGGATGATGACTTGCTGTGGCATATGACCATTGTGCTCAAGGAGAAATTTGGTCTAAAACCAAAAGAGACACTGATCTTATACAGGCATCCATACCCAAAATGGTTCGATCGGGTAGCTTTGCCGTATCGTTACCGGGTCCCTGAGTTCTCCAAGTTCAGCGGGCAAGATGATGTCACCACGATGGAGCACGCCAGCCGGTATCTGACACAGTTGAGAGAAGCTTCAAGGGGGTCTGCCCACAGGGTCCGGTTCTTTCCAATGTCGCTAACCGGGCCAGCTTTCACATGGTTCGCATCCCTGGCGCCAAATTCAATCACCTGCTGGGATGATTTGGAGAAGAAATTTCATGCGTACTTCTATTTTGGGAATGAAGAAAAGGGCATAGCTGACCTGGCGACTATGAAGCACAAGCCTAATAAGTCGGGTGCCGATTTCATTCGGAGGTTCAAAGATGTCAAAAGTCGATGCTATTCATTGGAACTACCTGATAGCCAGCTCACATAGTTGGCTATCTTGGGACTCCCATCAGTGGTAAAGGACAAGTTGGCTGGCGTGGAATGTGAAAACTTGAGCCAACTTTTTCAAAAAGTTACAATGATGGGAGAGCAACTACAGAATTACCGCCGGGAGAGCCGTTTCAAGAAAAATGCCCTCTTCAACAGCAAACAACCCGGTGGAGAAGAGGACTCCAACGACGAGGTAACCATCGTCGAGATGAAATGGGAAGGAAAGCAACGGAGGTCCCTAAGTCCAAGAGTGAGAGAAGGCAGAATGATTTCAGGGGTTATAGTCTTGATCAGCTGTTTGATTTCCTAGTAGAAAAAGGACACATTGAGTTCCCAGCAGATTACACCATGTCAAGTGATAAGCAGCTGAAAGGGAAGAAGTTCTGCAAGTTTCATGCAAGGGACTCTCATGACACCAATGATTAGTGGACTTTCAGGAAGCATATTCGGAAGGCCATTCAAAGGGGGCTTTGAAGTTCAAGAACGCCAAAACTACGGTTGCCAGGAATAGTGCTCACCCAGGCAGCCAGAACATGGTGGAGGCGTCGATTCCTAAAGGCAGAGTCCAGATCCTGACTTTCGAGAGGGCGAAGAAAGAAGCAACAGTTGATCTTGAAGTTCAGAAATCAGTAGAAGAAGTCAGGGAGAAGAGAAAGATTCCGTGTGAGTCTGAAGGAGGAACCGAGTTACAGAGTGTTGTGCAGTAGGCCATCTTCAACAGGCCAGTCAGGCACCGGCATTTGAAGGCTCTATATTTCAAATGAGACATCGAGGGGATACGAATGACCAGGATACTAGTAGATGGTGGTGCTGCTGTTAACCTGATGCCGCTCAGTGTGTTTTATGAGCTTAGCAAGGTCCCAGAAGACTTGGCAAAGACTGGCATGATGGTTTGAGACTTTGGTGGAAAAATATTCCCGACTCGGGGGGCAATAGACGTTAACCTGAAGATTGGGAAGAAGACCCCGACCACTACCTTCTTCATCATCGACAGTGGGAGTACCTACAGTGTGCTCCTCAGACGCGATTGGATTCACACCAATTGCTGCGTTCCATCTACGATGCATCAATGTGTGATCCAGTGGCTCAGAGATCACATAGAGATGGTCGAGGCGGATGATTCCGAGGTAGAGGCAATCACCAATGGCATGTACAGAGAAATAGAAAGTTGAGTGTTTCTCGGGGAAGACCAAGAATGGAGGCATCACTGAGGCCAGTAGCGAGTGTCAACAGCCGATACGAACAATCGGCTCAAAAAATTCTGTTTAATGGATAACCCGATAGATGGAACCGATGGGAAGTTGGGACAAGGTTTCACGTCGGCCAATGTGCTAGAACAGGTAGACATCGGTCCTGGGGATAGGCTAAGGCCGATGTACATAGCTACAAATTTAGAACCTGAGTTCAAGAAAGAATTGATCAATTTGCTGAAGGAGTACAAAGATTGCTTCACATGGGAGTACTATGAGATGTCAGGGCTGGATAAATTTATTGTCGAGCACCGACTGCCGATAAAGGATGGGTATCGCCTTTTCAAGCAAGCTCCTATGAGGTTTAGATCAAAAATATATTAAGACGTCAAGAATGAAGTGGAGAGGCCGCTGCAAGCTAAATTCATACGGCCATGACGATACAAAGAATGGATATCAAACATTGTCCCTGTATACAAAAAGAATAACAAGATGGGAGTATGCATTGACTTCCAGAATCTGAACAAGGCAACTCCTATGGACGGGTATCCGATGCTAATAGCCGACATGTTTGTCAATGCCACAGCAGCACATCGGGTTATCAGTTTTATGGATGGCAATTCCAGCTATAATCAGATTTTCAAGGCCGACGAGCACATTCCTGAGACGGCCTTCAGATGCCCAGGAGCCCTCGGGTTGTACGAGTGGGTGGTCATGACATTCGGCTTGAAGAATGCCAGAGCAACATACCAGAGGGCAATGAATTACATCTTCCATCGGCTGATTAGCAAGGTCGTCGAGATATACATTGACGACGTAGTGGTGAAGTCAAAAAGTTACAAAGACCATTTAGCCGATCTACGAGAGACTTTTGAATGTACCCGGAAGCATGGATTGAAAATGAACCCCAACAAGTGTGCATTTGGGGTGTCAGCTGGTCAGTTTTTGGGGTTCATGGTACACCGGAGTGGCATTGAGGCTGGCGAGAAGAGCAGGAAAGCAATAGATGATGTTGTGCCTCCGACAAATAAAAAGGAGTTGCAGTCGCTGCTTGGCAAGATTAATTTCATAAGAAGATTCATATCTAATTTTTCAGAAAAAGTGTTGCTGTTCTCGCCATTGTTGAAATTGAGGAATGATTAGGAGTTCAGATGGGGTGACATGCAGCAAAGGCATTTGAAAGTATAAAGGAGTACAAGAAGTCTCCTCCTGTGATAATTCCTCCGCAAACAGGAAAACCCTTTAAGCTGTATGTGACGGCCGAAAGCCATACGATTGGTTCTTCCCTTATGCAAGAATTTGAAGGCAAAGAGAGAGTGGTCTTCTATCTAAGACGAAGATTACTGGATCCAGAAACAAGATACACTCCTACTGAAAAGCTATCTCTGTGCATTTATTATTCGTGCACCAAATTGCGGCACTATCTGCTGACAACAGAATGTGTGGTGGTATCCAAATCGGATGTCAACAAATACATGTTGTCTATGCCGATTCTGAATGGAAGAATCGGCAAGTGGATTCTCGTGCTGTCAGAGTTTGATTTACGATTTGAGTCAGCCAAGGCGGTCAAAGGACATGTGATGGTGGATTTTGTAACTCAGCATCATGGAGTACAGACAAGTTATTCTGAGGCGATGCCGTTGACTATGTTTTTTTGATGGATCCTTATGCAAGCAAGGAGGAGGGATCGACATTGTTTTGATTTCACCTCGTGGGCGGTATTTTGAGTTTGCCTATCAGATTGGCCCAGTGGTGACTAATAATCAAGTAGAGTACGAAGCTGTGCTGAAAGGGCTTCAGCTTCTACAGGAAGCAAAGGCTGTAGTAATTGAAGTATTCGGGGATTCACAATTGGTGATCAATCAGTTGCTCAGCCAATATGAGTGCAAGGATGATATACTCAGGGGATATTATGATCAGTGCAAGGCGTTGTTACATGATGTCTTGGCATTTTCCTTGGTTCATATCCCTAGGGGGTAGAACGAAGAGGCTAATCAGCTAGCACAAGGTGCTTCTGTACATCGCTTAGTCAGAGAGATGTTCACTACAGAACAGGCGAAAGAAGATTGGATGACTGAAATAGCCAATTACCTCAAGGATCCTTCACAAAGGGTGAGCAGGAAGCTTAGATATAAGTCCATCAAGTATATGTTGCTCGATGGACAGTTATATTATAACACAGTTGAAGGTGTACTGCTCAGATGTTTGGGGAAGATAGATTCAGAGAGGTTGATGAGCGAGGTGCATGAAGGAATATGTGGAGCTCATCAGTCTGCTCATAAAATGAAATGGATTATCAGAAGATCCGGGTACTTTTCGCCAACCATGTTAGAAGATTGTTTCAAGTATTATAGGGATGCCAGAATTGTCAAAAGTTCGGCAACATTCATAAATCACCGACTTCTGCTATGAATCCTATAATCAAACCATGGCCGTTCAGAGGTTGGGGAATTGACTTGATCGGCCAAATATATCCTTCGTTGAGTAAAGGACATAAATTCATACTGGTTGCGACGGATTATTTCACCAAGTGGGTTGAAGCAATGCCTTTGAGGACTTTTTGACACTTCTTAGCACAACCACCAGAGAGGGGGTGTTAGGCTATCTCTGATAACGGTGCCAGAAGTGCCCTGAGGGGTATTTCTTATGTCTATCGGATAATTCCGCAAGCGCACAGAATATACCGCTGTAACCCTTCACCCGGGAGTATTTCAAGGTATCGTTATTTATTTTTATCCCAAGGGAAGCGGTTACCAGGAATAATTAATAAAAAGAGAGAGATCCTTTAAGTCTATAGCAACTTAGTATCAACTGGTGATAGGGGGTAAATCGATATATAGATGAAAGGGTAATGATACCAAGACACGACAAGGCTTTAGGATAACTAAGGATAACTAGTAGAGTATGGCTAGGTGGGAGGACAACGAGTGAGTATAAGACTCCTATGACACTTACTTTACTCTTGTGAACTATCTTATCAAATGGATGAATTATACTAAGACAGCTACCTTACTTCCGGTATTTAGGGGGTAGTGCGAAACAATAGAGGATATAACCTTGAGCCGAAGCGCCTACTCTCTTATGGGAGCCTACCTTTTAAGAACTTGCTTAAAACATGTGGAGGGATACTATGACTAGACAGGGCTGTCACCACCTGCTAGCACCCACAAACAATCCGTGCGACAAGCTGCATTCAAGGGTAAGGTCTAGCCTAAGCACCACGCTTACACTAAGCCTTACTACTCTAGCTGCAAACCAACAACTAAAGCACCCTATGACAGGCGATGAACTACACACGTGAGTTGGTTACAGGATCACTATCTAATATAACTCAACTATAAGTTAAGACAAGACACAACAATACTATAATGAATAGTAAAGCACTAAGTAGAGACTTAGTAAAGTAAAGTAAAGATAATATATTGATAAAGGTAAAATCTTACAAAAGGAAAGGTACAAGAGCTATACCAGACTCTCCAGCAGATGACTCCGGAGACTCCAGGCATAGCTCGACTCGACTCTAACTCCCACACTAGATTAATACTACTACTAAAGAATGGAGCTTCTCTTGTCTTTTGTGTATCTTGTGTATCTTGTGTCCCTTGAAGAGGGTGATGGTAGCCTCTATTTATAGGGGAGAGTGGAGGGGCGCCACGTTAGTGATTCGTGTGCTCCTTGCCTCTCCTCCCTTGGATGAACCGCCTCAAAGCCGCCATAAGATGGACGGCAGTGGTGATTTCATCACGTGGAAGACATGTAGGAAGGCGGAGGGGGCCAACCGACCTGGCCAGGCACCCGGGGGGTCGGCCGACCCCCACAACAGGTGGGCCCGGCCAGGTGTGGTCCCCACCAGTCATAGAGTGTTGCCTTGTGTTGGTTCTATCTTGATTGTGCTGTTTCATGCCTTGATCCGTATGCTTTGATTCTCCACCGTTGAATGGAAACACATGTTGATCTGATGGTGAAATTGAGCTGAGTAGAGTGTCACACGGATCTTGCCACGTCACTAGAGCCAGGTGGGCCCCATGGTGGGGTCGGCCAACCCACACATGGGCCCACACTGAGCTTTCCTCTCTTCTACGTGATGTCTTGTGTCATTTGTTGAAATGTGATGACTTGGTGCCCAAATACATGGTTCGGCCGACCCAACATATTGGGCTCCAAGTGCTCCAATTTGTTCTGTTTTGATCTTCCCTGCATTCACAAGCTAAGAGTACAAGTGGAACTAGTTATTGATAAAATATGTTCATGATATGTTTATTCTTCCTTGAATCCGAGGCCTGTTGACGGTGTTTGAATGTGGATTTTCATGGTATATCCACCGTCAACAAGATCCCCCAACCTTAACCTTTGCTCTTCCTGAGTAAATAATTAAACTTAGCATCGGTGGATCAGGAGTTGCTACAATGTTCATGTTTCAATAGTACCAAGTGCACAACAAAAATACTTCTCTTTTGAATGAAAAAATTGGCTATGAAAATTCACCCATTTTACCTTAGTCCTTTATGGGGCTAATGACCTTTCCTCTTGCCTTAGGTGGTTGAGAGACAAAATAGTTTAACTTGAGCACTACTTTTCTCATTCTTTGCAAGTTTCATACTGGAGGTTTTAATAATGTTTTGCAAAAGAAAACTTAATGTTCTTCATATGGTTCTCTCATGTCACTCAAATGGTGTATGATTCCTTACCAAGGCACAAAGTAAAGGTTGCCTTCTTTTTATCATCCTACTTCTAAAAATGGCTTATGTGGAGCTTAAGGTAGGATCGCTACAAGTGATGACGCCTTCTATGACAATTTGAAGGCAATTTCCTGTCATAGAAGCCCCGTCATTAAAGACCTTCTGTGACAATCTGTGTCAATTTTTGTGATAATTTTTTATCTATGATAATTTTTATGACAGTTACAATTGTCAGAGATCGCAAATTTGTCACAAAATTAGCTTGTGATTGTCACAGAAGGTCTTTAATGACGGGCCTTCTATGACAGGAGATTAGTCATAGAAGGCCTCATCTCTTGTAGAAAGGGTATAGCATACTTACTTTGCATATATTGTAGAGTCAAAGCTTGGATCCAAAGAGAGAAGTGTCATACCCTTAGATCAAAATGTGCAAGTGTGTGGCAAAAGTGGACTATAATGCTCCTCTATTTGAAATTGTATCTCTCTCTAATAAATTTTTAGAGACATGGCTATCATTTTTCCTTTCTTTATTCATGAGCCTAGACTTGCTCATATATCTTTCTTTTATTTTCTATGGACTTCCCATGTCCATCCTTCTTTCTTTTTCTTTTCATTTTGCATAGCCTTTTGTCTCTTCTACCATAATAACTAAGAGAGATTTTCTAACACATGGAGCATTTATTTAGTGGAAATAAAAGGCATGTGGTTGCGTACTTCCAATGTGGAAGCAGCATATATGTGGTGTGTACGTGATCTTTATCTTGGGAGCATGATAAGACTCTCAATAAGGGTCAACTTGACAAAACTCAATACAAAGAAAATAGCTTATGTGGAAGGTTTTAGACATGTGTAGCATATATGCCTATGGTAGAAATTTATTACCATTGAGGAACAATAAGGTTTTGATTGTTTAAAAAATAAATCTCCAGTAATCATGCATGCTTAGAACAATGTTATAGCAGCTCTTGTTTCACTATATCATATCTCACAACAACTTAGACTTAGATCTAGTACTTAGCATCCATAAAGTTTTCAGGTTCATGATGATTTAAATTAGCCAAGTGATCCATACTCAAAGAAATACTAAGTTATAAACTGGGCATTAAAGAAACATTAATAGAGCAACTATTCATCATTTCCATGAGAGAGATAGACATTCATGAAACATATGGGAATAAAGGAAATATTTTTGGTATTTTTATCTTATGCATTTTTTTTAAAATGCAATAAATTAAGATAATGTAAATAGTTAGGATAGAATACTTACCTTGGTGGGGGAGAAGATCTCCCCCAAGCTTGCTTTTTTGCTCATTGTGGCGGCGGGTAGTATTGGAACCATCCCGCCCAGCATTGTGCTTCTTCATCTTGTATGGCTTGCAATAGTTGGGTATTTTGTTGTGCCATACTTATAGTTGCATCTTGCTCAACTTGCATTGCGCCCATGTCATTGATGAGTTAATCCATTTTCGATGCTTGGTTCCGACGACCCCTCGCCCGTGTTGACGGACAGAGAGTGTGCACTCTTGGAGTGTGCTGTTGAGGCCGTTCCGTGGACCCTGAAATGTCCATGGAACTTGCCTCATCGCCTTCTTCTTCATATCCCCCTGCAGCTCGTGATGTGCCGCCTTGCTCAAGTTGAGCGGCCTGTGACATGCTCCTTGTCACCCTTCTTGTTCCTGCAACATTTTGGCTTTTTGCCTCTCGGTCCCAATTTATGGTTAGTGTACACAGCGCATACAACTGACGCCTCTCACATGGGAGAGAGATTTCGGCTGTATGGCTTGGATAAATCATTTTAAGATCACCATTTTCATCTCTTTTTAGGACTTGAGCACTTATGAAGAAATCTTCAATTATAATGTCTCTAGGAGAAGCAATATATTTAAAGTAGTGTTTTCCATTTAGCAAGTCCATTGTTTCAGTAATGCGAGTGATAAAAGAGGTAAAGAATATAGGCTCGTTTCTATGGAAAATACCAAGCCAAAAGTGGACTAAAACTTTAGCAGGTGAAACTTTTATCTTCTTGGTCATGGCATAAAGCAGTTGTTGGTATTTTTGACATCACTTCACGTTAAGTTGTCATCCCTAACATGATGCCAAAAACTAAAGGTAAAATAATCTTCACTTGCCTCCTAAAAATAATACTATAGAATATATCCGCAAGCGCACAGATAATTCTCCCATTGTAACACTTCACTCGGTAAGTATTCCGAGTATCGTTGATTTGTTTTATGCCAAAAGAATAAAGAGGCATTCTACTCATTAGGATAATCTACTATAATGATTGGAAAGATAAATGTGCAGACCTATGATAACCCATAACTCTAGTGCTTTAGCGATAAATAAGTCAATGATAAATGGTAAATGATAACTGAGTAAATGAGGTAAATGGTATTCCAGAGAATATAGAGACTCACTAATGTAGTAAGACAATCTCGAGATTCGGCTAAAGTAAAGGAAACCTATGTAATTACTAAATACAAAGTCTACAGTCTACGCCACATTACACATTTTCATATATAGCATAATCAACTCAGAAAACATCATAAGTAGCATCATCTAATGAGGATATTAAGACACAAGGGTCACCTCCTTCACGACCGCGCTCTGCTCGTCCTACGTACGGGGGGGTGGACTACAGAGGAACCAACGCAGCTGTCACCTACGCGGACTACCACACGACCCGGCACATCAGGGTGCCTCCGTAGGTACACAATATATCTAGACACCACCTCTACATAATGTATACCACCTAACTCACTCGAGTACTGAATTAGGCGCTTTACGATCAAATGACAATAATCATCACCAATCACAATTATATCGAATATGCAACTAGAATAAACTAAGAACTGAATAATTAGCGATATATTAAAATAAAGCAAAGTCATAATGAGATACAAGATAAGATTATCGATCTCCAAACGAATGGATCTGGAATCCCGAGCGTAGCGCCCAACTCTACTTGAACCTTGCTAGACGTCTAAACTATAAACTTGAAGAACTAGAGCCCTATTTCTAATCTCTGAAAATCCTAACTTCTGTCTACTCTTGACGAATGAAGCAGGAGGAATGAATTGGTGCTCTGGGAGGGGGTCTGCCCCTCTATTTATAGCCCGGTTGGATGAACGTGCGCCATGGGATCAAATCGACTTGAACAAAGGGCCCAAATGACTCCAGAGAGGCGGTGGAAGAAGACTCCAGAAAGTGGGCCAAAACCCTAGGGGGGCGCCGGCCGGCCCCACCCTGGTGGGGTTCGGTCCCCGATCGCTTCGAGTGTGTTCTGGACTCTTCCAGGGTCTTCGTGATAATGTTTCGTTGGCGGTTAATTTTCGTGGTAATTAAGCACTTTAATCCTTCTTTTAAGCCTTTCTGGAATAATCCCTGGAAAATACACAATTCACCAAAACTCGTGGAATTTGTCAGTAATAACTCTTATGCTTCTATTATTGATCTTCCCTAGGCATTAGCTGACGGTATAAAATTAGTTATGGCCATCCAATAGTGGAGCAAGCACAAAGTGGGATTATGGATTTCATCAGTTTTAGGCTCAGAGCAATCAATGGATCCAGTTATGGCTTTCCAGAAATCCGCTTTATCAAATTTTCTTATTGCATTAACTAGATCTAGATGACAATTGTTATCAAAGTCAAGTGCCATACTAAAAACTCCCCAAGTTAAATTATACTCTTGATTGAACATACGAAAGTAGACATTATCATCAGTGGTTTGTAAAGAGTATAGAAATTTCATGGTGAGGTTTTCAATTCTAAGTTCTTGCACTTCCCAAAAGCTTCCCCACCCAATTGTATTGAAAACAGTATTAAACTTTGCGGTCATACCTGTGTTGTCCAAAAGGACAGAGTCGATGATGCCGGTATGTTCATAACCACGGTGTCGGATGGAGAGGTACCTTTTGTACTCTTCTTGGTCCAGCATGAGCCCGCTCTCGGGGTCGAGCGTCCTCTCGGGAGGCACTCTAAAGCTTTGTCTCAATGGAGCTTCTGTAATACCTCTGGTATTACTGATTATTTAAACTGCCATGTCATCATACCATTATGTGCATTTGTTTGCCATTTAGAATAATAGGGTGTTTGATTGACTAGAATTGGATGAGTGTCCTAAAAACCCTAATTTCCTTGTTATTTCTTGTGACCTCCTTAATTACCTCTAAACCCTAATCAAGGCCCTTAAGTGTACTTTTAAAATTTGATCAAATATGAGGAAGGTTCCTTAACAAAGGTTGTAGAGTTTTTAATGTAGAACAACTTCTATTTTGGGTGATTTCGAAGTTATGTTGAAAATAATTGAATTAAGCTCAAAACAGTGTTTCAAAATTTGAATTTAAAACTATATTTCAAAAATTATTGAGAATATGACAAAACTCCCTAAATAAAAGTTGTTGGCCTCAATGAGATGTACAACTTCTATTTTGACCAATTTTCAAGTTCTTCAGAAAAATCAAAAGTAATTTTGAAATTACAGTTTGAAATTTAAAACCACCTTTTACCCCCTTTTGAATATTTTCAAATCCTGACCGAATTTTGAATTGGTACCAAAACAAAAGTTGTTCAGTACTTAAAGATCTACAAATCTCCTTTTGACCACTCCCTCAGATTCGGCCATCTACATGATCAATTTGGACGAATTACATTGCATCAGGTACTGTACCCGAGTACTGTTCATCTGCCACCTCTCAGTGTACCCGCGCGGCGCGCACGTCGCCGGCGTGCGCGGCAGCGCAGCACGTCCGCCGGTGCCGGGCCGTTGTCCGTTGCACGCGCAGCAGGGAGCCAGACCCCTACCCGTCCTGCCCGACCGGGTTCCCCGCTATTTAACCCCCCGAGCACCCTCTCCCAGCTCAGTTCTCTCCGCCGGTCGCCGTCGAGTTCGCCACGGTTCGCGGAGAAATTCGTCGCCCTCCGTTGGCCTCCATCCTCTCCATCTCGCCGGTTAGTAGAGTGGTTCCTTGCGCATCCTTTGGTGCTCTCGGGGCTCTCTCTAATGCTTTGTGTGTTCCAGGGTGGTCGTCGCCGCGCGCGTGCGTTCGCCGGAGCGCCGCCGCAAGGTCGATCGCGTGCCAAGCATCTCGGGTGAGCTTTAGTCCCTAGATCCTCGTGTTCCAGCTTCTTTGTGATGTTCTAGTTCTCATGTGCGCGTCGGTTGGTTTTATGGTGGTCTAGGTTCGTCGGAACGAGCCGTCACCGCCGGAGCCGAGTCACTTCGTCCGCCGCCGCCGTCAACCTCACTTCTCTAGCCCGTTTCAGCCCCAACCGTAGACTTCACTAGCCCCGGGGTGAGCTACCGATCCTCCCCATGCTCTCCTTTCATCTTTTACCGGTCTCGGGCGGCCGCCGCATGCTCGCCGAGCCTTGGCGTCCGCCATGGACGGGATAGATCCCGTCGGAGGCGGCTAGGATCGGGGATAGGTGTACTAGGGTGACCGCTAGGTCGTAGGGTAGCCGTAGGTCGTGTCCGCGTCGCCGTCGGCTCACCGGCGGCGAGGGTCGTGCCGGCCCGCGTGCGCCTCGCGCGCGGTGCGCTCGGTCGGAGGAGGGAGAAGGACCTGACAGGCCGGCCCCGCCTGTCAGCGTCCGGGGAAGAAGAGAAGAGGAGCCCAGGTGTTGCTGGGCCGGTCTGCTCGGAGTGGGCCGTATCGGGCCGGTTGCGCTTTTGTTATTTCCCGGGGGTTTCAAATGTTTTTTCTATTTTAATTTGGTTTGAATAGTAGCCTGTTTTATTATTTTTGCATGATTAATTCTGTGCAACCAAGAATTGTGAAATAATTTACACATGCTATATATGTAGTGTAGAATTTTATAAAAATATTGTTTGTCATGTTTGGGTACATTCTGTAGTGGTTAAAAATCACTAAAGAAAATGAAAAGTGGGCCTTTGCACATTTTTAATTAATTCTAGGTAATTCCAAAAATCACAAAAATTTAATTGGTACTGTTACTAGTAAAGATCTAACTGTTGGCAAAGTTTGGTCCCAAAATAAATTAGTTTGCTTCTGTAATTGAATTATGTTGGTTTATTAAATAATAAAAATTCAATTAGAATTTGAATTTAGGAGTGTTAAGTGATTTTGGATTAAATGTGGTTCTAGGTCAACCCATTTAAGACCTAGGACACCATTGTGAAGTCATGATGTGTTGTGCTAGGGTTAGCTTCCTTTTCCGCACATGTTTACTTTTTGCATCGCATTCATACATGCAATATTGCACCCGTGTAGTTCCCGTGTCTGAGGAGGTGAAGCTCGAGGTGTCTGAAGAGGAGGCAGTGGAAGGAGCTCCTGAGCCTGAAGCCTGTGCCACTCCTGCCCCAGTTCTGTTTGCTCTGCAAGGCAAGCCCCGGTGCATTTAACCCTCTATTTACAAATGCTTTATCACTTGAGTTAAACTATTGCATTAAGTTGATAGGAGTTGTGTGATGAAAACAATTGATGCATTTATCACCCTTGACTACCATTACCAAGATAACCTAATGATTTTCAAATGTATTGCAAAATGCTTAGTCATGCTTAAATAATAGAATTGCAAAATACTATTTTAACTTGAGGATCATTATGAAGAAATATCAAGTGAAGGGTATATATGTCCATGTATGATGATTGGGGTACTTTGGCCGGTTCACTATCATCATTATGGATGGGTTTTTCGGGTGGTTGGCCAATTGTTTGGGTTAGAGTCCCAACTTTCGTCACCAACGGAAAAGGGATTTGAAAACCGAGCGGACTCCAGGGTATTTGGGTTAGAGTCCCAATGCATGGTTTCCGGCGGAAAGCAGTAGGGACCGTTCGTTGTCGGCCTGTTGTGATCATGATGAACAGACTAGCCACATACCATTACGGAAAGCCTAGAGTCCGGTCGCTCTATTGCTGGAACCGACAACCACGCACTGGGAGTGGAGAGATGGCGAGAATAGTGAGTACCCTCGTGGGTTAGAGTCCCGGATTGGAGGTGTACCGTTTTCTCGGGTGGCGCAGGACCGGTTCCGGGATAGAAAAGCTGAGATGACGGGTTGGTATATGTATGCCGGCGTGCTGCATATACAGTGTGGATAGGAACCCCAGCTGGGTCTACTTTACTTGATTCGAATCGACGTGCTCCTCGGTTATGGAGACATGATCCTCACCCCTACACCGAAAAGTGGTTCTAAGAGTAGGATGTTTGAGAATAAAGAATCAATGTTTAGAGAGAGGATAAAGAATGAATTATGATAATATTGAATTTAAGTGAAATAAAATATTATGATAGATTAGTAATGCTTTTCTGCTAAATCCCTATCTCTGCTAGCCTTACCTATAACCTTGCATTCCAAGAGTCAAATATTTTTACTTTGTCGGGTAAGTCTTGCGGAGTACCCCGTACTCAGGGTTTGTTAACCCCGTTGCAGGAGGGTCGCAGCCCGAAGTCTGCCTTGGTCCTTGTTGTGCCACCGTGATCCAGGAGGAGAGTGGTGAGGAGTAAAGACAGAATCCGTGGGCTGGGTTCGTGTATCTATTTATCTATTTATGTTGTACCGTTGTTCCATGCTACTGCTACTATTTCAAGATGGTCTGTAATAACTGCACTTAATTACTATTTGAACTCGTTTTGTAATCTAAGTTCTATTAAATCTTCCGCATTTACTCTGATGTATTTTATTATGAAATGTTGTAACTCTGTAATGGCATCAGCAATGGAGATCCTGTCGGAATACGGGTACTGATGTAGCCTGGCAGAGCTGCTTTAATCATTTGGAACATGGGTCCAACTGTCAGAAGTCATTAGTGACTTTGATAGGTGCCTGTGGGCCATATTATTAAGGCGGTTCTGTTACAAGTGGTATCAGAGAGATCTATTGCTAAATCATTACGGAGTTGTTTTCGAAAACTTCAAAATATTTTGGATCTAAAATTTAAGTTAACTATTTTGAGTCCAAAACTGCTTTTCTTGTCTTACTCTGTACTAGGAGTAGGGTGGCATGTGGAACAATATTATTACTATTATTATTGTTAAGCCCTATGTCTGAAGTATGTTATTAATATTTATTTACCTGCATTGATTTAAAATTTGCGTAAGAACGAATCATGCATCATGTTGATTCACATGTTAATAACTTCCTCCCTAATTTTGGGTTTTGGGATAGGATTTACCAACCTGTTCATGCTAGCCTGTTCTATCTTGTCTTACCCTCACTTTGTCCAGCTGGCTCGCACGAAGCTGACCGCACGCAAGATGGTGGGACCTGCGTGGCATTCCTCGTCACCAGCTCGCTCCTAGCCATGAGGAGGGCGAGGGCTCAGGCAGCCGCCGTCGCAGCCGCAGGGAACTCAAAGAGGAGATCAGGGCACTCAAGGCCGAGGCGAGACTGATGGAGGAGGACTTTGACCGAGCTGTGCGTAACCACTACAGGGATGTGCGCACCAACCGCGACCTGCACCGAGAGATTCACCAGGTCGAGGCCGAGGTGCAGGCGGCCATGGAGCGGGAGGCGGCAGCGCTGGAGCGTGAGCAGGCGGCAGTCCAGCAGAGAGACGAGGCTTTGGGGCGCGAGCAGGCCGCCCTTGGGCGTGTGGAGTGGGTGGAAGCCCACAATGGCAACATGCAGGCGTACATCAACACCCTGCATGAAGAGGTGCACAGGCTTAACAACCTGCTTAACCCTATCTTGGTTCCCCGTGAGGAGGACCCGGAGGGTGGCGTGGTTGTCGGGCCTGAGGACGAGGAGAGCGAGTCCGAGGAGTTGGGCTACTTCGAGCCCGTACCACTCGCCGAGGACCCAGCAGAGCCTGAGGACCAGATGGTGGAGGACGACGTCGAGGAGGAGATCGTGGTCATCGACGACTAGTTGCCCGTGCTGCAGCGTTGGCAGTTGCTTGTATCTCTATGTCGTAGTTTATGAGCCTTAGAACTTTAGTTGTGGTTGGGGATCTATGTGCTGTATGTCGCTAAGACTATGTTTCTTGTGTTGTTATAATTTTTAGTTTGTGCTGTTACTCCGTTTCTATTTAGTAATGTCAAGTCCAAGTTCTGAGTTAAGTGTGCAAATCACAGATGGTTCAGACCCGTGGTCAGTCCAGCAACCAGGGAGAGGACGGTCTTCCTGAGGCACCACCCGTGCCACCAAGCCTCGCTGATGCCATTATCGCACTTGCTAATGCGGCGAATGCTTTCGCTCAGAATCAGGGTCAGCGTGGAGAGCGCCGTGGGCGCAATAATGGGAACCAGGAAACTACCTATGTGGACTTCACCGACACCCGTCCACCGGTGTTCACCAAGGCGGATGAGCCGCTTGAGGCGGATGACTGGCTCCGTACCATGGAGCAGAAGTTTGGTTTGATCCATTGCACCGAAATCCAGAAGCCACAGTTCGCAGCACAGCAGCTGCGTGGTCCCGCAAGTGCCTGGTATGCTAATCTCCTGGCAGCACAGCCCGCAGGACACCAGCTTACCTGGGCAGAGTTTCGCACTGCATTCCGTGCCCACTACATCCCTGAAGGGATAATGAGAATGAAGCTCGACCAGTTTCTGGCATTGCGGCAGGGGGACTCCACTGTGATGGAGTACGTGACCAAGTTCAACCAATTGTCTCTGTATGCCCCAGAGTACGTGAATACTGATGGTAAGAAGAGGAGCTGCTTTGTCAGAGGCTTGAACTACAAGATCCAGCGCAGCTTATCCAACAACCGCCACTGTACCTATCATGAAGCTGTTGACAGCGCGCTCGCTTTTGAAGAAAGTGACCGCCAACTTCAGGGAGAGAAGAAGAAGAAGAAAGCTGTTTTCTCTGGCAGCCAAAAGCGCCAGAAAATCATCTACCATCCCACCCACCACAACCGCCCACAGTACCCACAGCAGCAGGTAGTTGTGCGTACCGCCGCTACCTCCCACACCTCAAACCAGCAAAACACCACTCAGCCGAATGCCCCTGGCGTTCGTGTCACCTCACCGCAGTTCGCCTACAATCAACCATGCTACAACTGTGGTCAGATGGGACACTGGTCCCGCAATTGCCCTTTCCCCAAACAGTCCAATCAGAATGCACAGAAGGGCGCTGGTGGACAGCAGCAGCAGCAGCAGGGACAGCACCGTGGACAGCAGCAGCAGGCCCAGAAGGGCAAGGTGGTCAAGAAGGCTGGCCAGGTGTACTACACCCAGATCGCTGATATCCCGGAAGGAGAGCCCGTCATGCTCGGTAGGTTCCCTATCGCTGGTAACCCTGCAATTACACTCTTTGATTCTGGTGCATCACATTCATTCATCAACCGTAATTTTGTCGTCAAGCATGACATTCAAATTGGGGAGGTTAATGAAAATTTTATCATACAATCGCCCGGGGGGCGTATCAGTACTAAGGAAGTGGTATTTCGGGTACCCATAGAATTGGGAGGGCATAAGTTCCCGACCACTATGATAGTGCTAAAGGATCAGGACATAGATGCCATTTTGGGGATGAATTGGATGTATCAGCACAAGGCTGTGATTGATGTGCTGAATAGGACAATCAAAGTTAACATACCTGATAGTCAGTCCAAACTTCTCATCCAACTTCCCTTACCTTTGAGAAATGTGAAGCAAGTTAATGCCACCTCAGTCCTGGAAATCCATAACATTCCAGTGGTTTGTGAGTTTCCGGATGTCTTTCCAGAGGAGTTACCTGGGTTACCTCCGGATCCGTGATGTTGAGTTTGCCATAGAGCTTAAGCCTGGTACGGCTCCTATATCTCGTAGGGCGTACCGGATGCCACCAAAGGAACTGGCAGAGTTGAAAGTTCAGTTGCAAGAATTGTTGGACAAGGGTTTTATCAGACCTAGCTCATCACCTTGGGGTTGTCCTGCTATTTTCGTGAAAAAGAAGGATAAGTCTCTCAGGCTGTGCATTGATTATCGTCCTCTTAACGAGGTCACCATCAAAAATAAATACCCATTACCCCGCATCGACCTTCTATTTGACCAGTTATCTGGGGCTAAGGTCTTTTCAAAGATTGATCTTCGATCGGGGTACCACCAAATAAAAATCCGTCCTCAAGATATCCCTAAAACAGCTTTCACCACCAGATATGGCCTATACGAATACCTAGTAATGTCTTTTGGCCTAACCAATGCACCTGCCTACTT
This sequence comes from Eremochloa ophiuroides, assembly GCA_038502445.1. Lineage (NCBI taxonomy): Eukaryota > Viridiplantae > Streptophyta > Magnoliopsida > Poales > Poaceae > Eremochloa > Eremochloa ophiuroides. The sequence goes on from JAHLJS010000211.1 coordinate 125,291, forward strand.
CATGTACCTAATGAACTCCGTGTTCATGCCTGAGCTTGACAAATTTGTAGTCGTTTTCATTGACGATATCCTTGTCTACTCCAAAACCCCCGAGGAACATGCTAACCACCTCCGTATTGTCCTAACCCGCCTAAGAGAGCACCAACTTTATGCCAAGTTTAGCAAGTGTGAGTTTTGGTTGGACCGAGTTCCATTCCTTGGTCACATTCTGTCTGCTGAGGGAGTGTCCGTGGATCCAAGCAAAGTTGAAGAAATTCTGAACTGGAAGCCACCCACTACGGTACATCAGGTCCGCAGTTTCATGGGCATGGCAGGTTACTATCGTCGCTTTATCCCGGATTTCTCCCGGATATCTAAGCCGATAACCAACTTGCTAAAGAATCAAGTGAAGTTTGTCTGGTCGCCAGAATGTGAAGAAGCTTTCCAAAAGTTGAAAGAGTTGTTGACTACTGCACCGGTGTTAGCTCAGCCAGATATAGAGAAGCCGTTTGATGTCTATTGTGATGCTTCGGGAACTGGTCTTGGCTGTGTGCTGATGCAAGAGGGCCGTGTCATCGCCTATGCTTCGCGGCAGCTCAAGCGTCATGAAGAAAATTACCCCACCCATGACCTAGAGTTGGCAGCCGTTGTTCATGCACTGAAGATATGGCGTCATTATTTGTTGGGAAGTACCTGCAACATTTACACTGATCACAAGAGTCTGAAATATATTTTCACTCAAGAAGAACTGAATATGAGGCAGAGAAGATGGCTCGAGTTGATCAAGGACTATGACATTGAGGTACACTACCACCCTGGCAAGGCGAATGTAGTCGCCGATGCACTCAGTCGCAAGGTTCACTGCAATTGTTTAAATGTAAAGTCATATGCGCTGACCTTATGTCATGAGTTGGAAGAATTGGGTATTGAGATGGTGCCACAGGGCAGCATAGCCAACATTAGAATTGAAACTTCGATCCGAGAACAGATCATTGCCGCTCAGAAGAAAAGTAAAGGGATCAGGCATATCAAAGAAAAGATCCAAGCCGGCAAGGCCGACTGTTTCAGGGTTGATGACGATGGTGTGGTATGGTTCAAGGATCGATTGGTTGTCCCCAAGATTCCTGATTTACGTCAAGCGATCCTCGATGAAGCCCACTCCACAAAATTCTCTATTCATCCAGGAAGCAATAAGATGTATCAGGACTTGAGGCAAAAATTCTGGTGGACCAAGATGAAGATTGAAATTGCTCAGTATGTGGCAAGGTGTGACACATGTCAGAAAGTTAAAGCCATTCACATGAGACCTGGTGGAGAACTCCAACCACTGCCAGTACCAGCATGGAAGTGGGAAGATATCAGTATGGATTTCATTGTGGGATTGCCCAATACAGCTCGAGGCTTTGATTCCATCTGGGTCATTGTGGATCGTCTGACAAAACAAGCTCATTTTCTGTCTGTCAAGAAAAAGTACAGGGCATCTATGTATGCAAAGCTCTACATTGAGAATTTTATGAAGTTGCATGGTGTACCAAGGACCATTGTTTCCGATAGAGGAACCCAGTTCCTATCAAATTTCTGGCAAGCCTTTCATAAGTCAATGGGTACCAAACTGTTGCATAGTACTGCGTATCATCCGCAAACCGATGGGCAGACTGAGAGAGTCAATCAAGTATTGGAAGACATGTTGAGAGCTTGCGCGTTGAATTACCCGGACAAGTGGGACGAGTGTTTGGCCTTGGCCGAATTCTCATATAACAACAGCTATCAAGAAAGCATCCAAATGGCTCCATTCGAGGCCGTGTATGGTAGAAGATGTCGCACACCTTTGAATTGGTCCGAACCAGGAGAAAGATGGTACTATGGGGTAGATCTGGTAAAAGAGGCTGAAGACAAGGTTCGAGTGATACAAGAGAACTTAAAGATAGCACAGTCTAGGCAGAAAAGTTACGCTGATAAGCGGCGACGACCGCTAGAGTTTAAAGTGGGAGATTTTGTGTACCTAAAAGTGTCACCAATGAAAGGAGTGAGCCGTTTTGGAGTTAAAGGCAAGCTAGCCCCACGTTTCGTTGGACCCTTTGAGGATCATCGAACGTGTGGGGAAAGTAGCCTACAGGTTACAGCTGCCAGAACATATGTCAGAAGTGCACAACGTGTTCCATGTGTCACAGTTGAAACAGTGTCTGCGAGTACCAGATCAAGTAGTTGAAGTGGAAGGGGTTCAGTTAGAGCCAGATATGACAACCTCTGAGTACCCAGTCCGAATCCTTGACATCAAAGATCGTGTTACCCGCAGGACCTCAACCAGGTGGTACAAAGTACAGTGGAGTCAGCAATCTGAGGATGAAGCCACCTGGGAGTCAGAGGATTTTCTGGCAGAAAAGTTCCCTGAGTTCTATGCTACCCTATAAATGTAACTTCTCCCCGCCTAGTGTTTTTTTTTGCCTCTGGGTGTGTATTGAATGTACTGTTACATTTTCTTTTCCTCTACTTTGTGTAAAAACAATGTTGTCTACCTAATCTCGGGACGAGATTTCTTTTAGGGGGGAAGGCTGTAATACCTCTGGTATTACTGATTATTTAAACTGCCATGTCATCATACCATTATGTGCATTTGTTTGCCATTTAGAATAATAGGGTGTTTGATTGACTAGAATTGGATGAGTGTCCTAAAAACCCTAATTTCCTTGTTATTTCTTGTGACCTCCTTAATTACCTCTAAACCCTAATCAAGGCCCTTAAGTGTACTTTTAAAATTTGATCAAATATGAGGAAGGTTCCTTAACAAAGGTTGTAGAGTTTTTAATGTAGAACAACTTCTATTTTGGGTGATTTCGAAGTTATGTTGAAAATAATTGAATTAAGCTCAAAACAGTGTTTCAAAATTTGAATTTAAAACTATATTTCAAAAATTATTGAGAATATGACAAAACTCCCTAAATAAAAGTTGTTGGCCTCAATGAGATGCACAACTTCTATTTTGACCAATTTTCAAGTTCTTCAGAAAAATCAAAAGTAATTTTGAAATTACAGTTTGAAATTTAAAACCACCTTTTACCCCCTTTTGAATATTTTCAAATCCTGACCGAATTTTGAATTGGTACCAAAACAAAAGTTGTTCAGTACTTAAAGATCTACAAATCTCCTTTTGACCACTCCCTCAGATTCGGCCATCTACATGATCAATTTGGACGAATTACATTGCATCAGGTACTGTACCCGAGTACTGTTCATCTGCCACCTCTCAGTGTACCCGCGCGGCGCGCACGTCGCCGGCGTGCGCGGCAGCGCAGCACGTCCGCCGGTGCCGGGCCGTTGTCCGTTGCACGCGCAGCAGGGAGCCAGACCCCTACCCGTCCTGCCCGACCGGGTTCCCCGCTATTTAACCCCCCCGAGCACCCTCTCCCAGCTCAGCTCTCTCCGCCGGTCGCCGTCGAGTTCGCCACGGTTCGCGGAGAAATTCGTCGCCCTCCGTTGGCCTCCATCCTCTCCATCTCGCCGGTTAGTAGAGTGGTTCCTTGCGCATCCTTTGGTGCTCTCGGGGCTCTCTCTAATGCTTTGTGTGTTCCAGGGTGGTAGTCGCCGCGCGCGTGCGTTCGCCGGAGCGCCGCCGCAAGGTCGATCGCGTGCCAAGCATCTCGGGTGAGCTTTAGTCCCTAGATCCTCGTGTTCCAGCTTCTTTGTGATGTTCTAGTTCTCATGTGCGCGTCGGTTGGTTTTATGGTGGTCTAGGTTCGTCGGAACGAGCCGTCACCGCCGGAGCCGAGTCACTTCGTCCGCCGCCGCCGTCAACCTCACCTCTCTAGCCCGTTTCAGCCCCAACCGTAGACTTCACTAGCCCCGGGGTGAGCTACCGATCCTCCCCATGCTCTCCTTTCATCTTTTACCGGTCTCGGGCGGCCGGCGCATGCTCGCCGAGCCTTGGCGTCCGCCATGGACGGGATAGATCCCGTCGGAGGCGGCTAGGATCGGGGATAGGTGTACTAGGGTGACCGCTAGGTCGTAGGGTAGCCGTAGGTCGTGTCCGCGTCGCCGTCGGCTCGCCGGCGGCGAGGGTCGTGCCGGCCCGCGTGCGCCTCGCGCGCGGCTGCGCTCGGTCGGAGGAGGGAGAAGGACCTGACAGGCCGGCCCCGCCTGTCAGCGTCCGGGGAAGAAGAGAAGAGGAGCCCAGGTGTTGCTGGGCCGGCCTGCTCGGAGTGGGCCGTATCGGGCCGGTTGCGCTTTTGTTATTTCCCGGGGGTTTCAAATGTTTTTCTATTTTAATTTGGTTTGAATAGTAGCCTGTTTTATTATTTTTGCATGATTAATTCTGTGCAACCAAGAATTGTGAAATAATTTACACATGCTATATATGTAGTGTAGAATTTTATAAAAATATTGTTTTTCATGTTTGGGTACATTCTGTAGTGGTTAAAAATCACTAAATAAAATGAAAAGTGGGCCTTTGCACATTTTTAATTAATTCTAGGTAATTCCAAAAATCACAAAAATTTAATTGGTACTGTTACTAGTAAAGATCTAACTGTTGGCAAAGTTTGGTCCCAAAATAAATTAGTTTGCTTCTGTAATTGAATTATGTTGGTTTATTAAATAATAAAAATTCAATTAGAATTTGAATTTAGGAGTGTTAAGTGATTTTGGATTAAATGTGGTTCTAGGTCAACCCATTTAAGACCTAGGACACCGTTGTGAAGTCATGATGTGTTGTGCTAGGGTTAGCTTCCTTTTCCGCACATGTTTACTTTTTGCATCGCATTCATACATGCAATATTGCACCCGTGTAGTTCCCGTGTCTGAGGAGGTGAAGCTCGAGGTGTCTGAAGAGGAGGCAGTGGAAGGAGCTCCTGAGCCTGAAGCCTGTGCCACTCCTGCCCCAGTTCTGTTTGCTCTGCAAGGCAAGCCCCGGTGCATTTAACCCTCTATTTACAAATGCTTTATCACTTGAGTTAAACTATTGCATTAAGTTGATAGGAGTTGTGTGATGAAAACAATTGATGCATTTATCACCCTTGACTACCATTACCAAGATAACCTAATGATTTTCAAATGTATTGCAAAATGCTTAGTCATGCTTAAATAATAGAATTGCAAAATACTATTTTAACTTGAGGATCACTATGAAGAAATATCAAGTGAAGGGTATATATGTCCATGTATGATGATTGGGGTACTTTGGCCGGTTCACTATCATCATTATGGATGGGTTTTCCGGGTGGTTGGCCAATTGTTTGGGTTAGAGTCCCAACTTTCGTCACCAACGGAAAGGGATTTGAAAACCGAGCGGACTCCAGGGTATTTGGGTTAGAGTCCCAATGCATGGTTTCCGGCGGAAAGCAGTAGGGACCGTTCGTTGTCGGCCTGTTGTGATCATGATGAACAGACTAGCCACATACCATTACGGAAAGCCTAGAGTCCGGTCGCTCTATTGCTGGAACCGACAACCACGCACTGGGAGTGGAGAGATGGCGAGAATAGTGAGTACCCTCGTGGGTTAGAGTCCCGGATTGGAGGTGTACCGTTTTCTCGGGTGGCGCAGGACCGGTTCCAGGATAGAAAAGCTGAGATGACGGGTTGGTATATGTATGCCGGCGTGCTGCATATACAGTGTGGATAGGAACCCCAGCTGGGTCTACTTTACTTGATTCGAATCGACGTGCTCCTCGGTTATGGAGACATGATCCTCACCCCTACACCGAAAAGTGGTTCTAAGAGTAGGATGTTTGAGAATAAAGAATCAATGTTTAGAGAGAGGATAAAGAATGAATTATGATAATATTGAATTTAAGTGAAATAAAATATTATGATAGATTAGTAATGCTTTTCTGCTAAATCCCTATCTCTGCTAGCCTTACCTATAACCTTGCATTCCAAGAGTCAAATATTTTTACTTTGTCGGGTAAGTCTTGCGGAGTACCCCGTACTCAGGGTTTGTTAACCCCGTTGCAGGAGGGTCGCAGCCCGAAGTCTGCCTTGGTCCTTGTTGTGCCACCGTGATCCAGGAGGAGAGTGGTGAGGAGTAAAGACAGAATCCGTGGGCTGGGTTCGTGTATCTATTTATCTATTTATGTTGTACCGTTGTTCCATGCTACTGCTACTATTTCAAGATGGTCTGTAATAACTGCACTTAATTACTATTTGAACTCGTTTTGTAATCTAAGTTCTATTAAATCTTCCGCATTTACTCTGATGTATTTTATTATGAAATGTTGTAACTCTGTAATGGCATCGCAATGGAGATCCTGTCGGAATACGGGTACTGATGTAGCCCGACAGAGCTGCTTTAATCATTTGGAACATGGGTCCAACTGTCAGAAGTCATTAGTGACTTTGATAGGTGCCTGTGGGCCATATTATTAAGGCGGTTCTGTTACAAGGATTTTCTCCAAATTTCTCCCGTTTTGATCCGAACAGTGTTGAGATTTTGTCTTGGAAATGTAGGGACCCTTCTAATGAAAAAGCTGAGAATCCCGGCGCTAAAAAGATGACAACTTCAGAGGCTGGTGTAGCAGAGGGCTTCCGCGCTGGCAGGACTTCAGAACATGAATCACCCCAGAGGTCGCCCGAGAGGCCCTCAACAGCTGATGCGCAAGGCTCACCATCTCCTCCCAAACAGCCACGCATGCCCACCCCGCCGCCTCCGGCTTCTCCTCCGGGGCCGAATGTCGAGGACCCGAGCTGTGAAGATGAAGCTCGGACGTCGCTGCCGAGACACGGTAGCACTATTCCTCCTGGGAGTGCTGATCGTGGAATGGAGACCAGCTCGGAGGCACGAACAGGGCCATGTCCTCGGCCCTCCACAAACGCTTCCCCAGAGGGTGCGGATATCGAAGAAATCGCTCGAACGGGGCCCGTGCCTTTGATTCGCACCTATCAGATGGTGGGAAACACCTATGCTGTCGCCACGGAGGAAGATCTTGCTGACGCCGAGATAGATGGACTGAAGAATGACATCCGCGATACTCGCGCGGACTTGAGAAAACTTCTCGGACATCTGGGAAACCTTTCGTCGCGTGTACAGGTGACACCTATCGTATTTTATCCAGACGATATAATGACTTGATAATCTGTTGCTCCTTTGGTCTTCCAGACAGTGTAAGAAACCGCCAAAAATCGCCGAAAAACCCTACACCGCCTTTGGGATGTAGCAGAGAAAAACAAGCAACTGCAGACCGAGGTGAGTCGCCTAGAGGGGTTGGTGGCAGGCATGCGCAAGGAGCGTGAAACCTTGGAGCTACACTGCTCGGACCTTATGAAATCCGAGAAGCGTCTATTGCGAGAAAACAAAGGCATGTTGGAATGTTGTGCTTCTTGACAGCTATTCGTCCCGCTTTTGCTCTCTGAACGCCAGTTTTGTGGCATGTAGGTCTTCAAGAGTGCTGGATGGATCCACGAAGCGAAGTATGTGCGACGTCTCGCCATTTGTAAAATGTCTTGGTTTGATGATCTGATTGTATTCTTTGTGACGTGCAGCCACTGAGCTGGAAGCTGAGGTGACGTTGATGCGAGAGGCCGCCCGAAAGAACCTGAAAACGATGACAGGTTGCCTGTTTGTGTTCGGCTTTCCCCTTCCTCTCCTTTTTTTGTAGCGTGACTGAATTGCTTTGTTTGTCAGAGATGGGACGTAGGCATCGTGCGCAGGTCGATGACCTTGCGGGTCGCCTTGAGGCTGCCAACGGAAGATTTGAGGCCTTGGTTGGTGGTGTTAAGCCTGTGCTTGACATCATTGAGTATGCGCCCGCCGTACCGCCTGCTGAAGGTCCCGGTGCCCTCGACATCGTACAACGTGGACGGGAAGCTCTTCGATTCTTTAAAGACTTCTGCGTGGATGCTGCTGAAAATGCGGCCGCCCATGTGCTTGGAGTCGTCCGATCGCACTACCCGGGAGTGAAGAACGACCGAGTACAGACCGGGTATGCTCGGGAAACCACCGAAGAGCAGGAAGACCAGCTTGAAGAAGAGGCTAGGGAAGCCGCAAAAATGTTGACCGCTGATGTTCAACTTTTTCCCACCGAAGGGATTTAAATTGAGACGCCTGAACATGGTCGAGATTTTGTATGTTCGAAGAATAATCCTACACGCCCTGCGTGTCGCCCGTGCTTTTGCCGGGGCTTTTGGAGACGCTGCTAAACTGCCCAAGCGTCCTCGGGGCTTACATGTTAGCGAAGACTTAACGGTCCAGGCGTCCCCGGGGCTTACGTGGTGGCGAAGCTGCCCGCGCTAGGCGGGGGTTACGCTTATCGTGGGCGAAGGCTGCCCAATATATCGAGGCGGTCGATGAAGTGTCGTAGTTAGGTGGCCTATCATTTTTAGGGCTTACGCGGCGTCGAACCAGATGCTGCCCGGCGGGTGCGGGGGTTACACATTGGTGAAATCATGCTGCCCGAGCAGTGGCGGGGCTTACGCATAGGCGAAGACGTGCGGCCCGAGCAGTGGCGGGACTTACGCATAGGCGAAGACGCGCTGCCCGAGCAGTGGCGGGACTTATGCGTAGGCGAAGACGTGCTGCCCGAGCAGTGGCGGGGCTTACGCATAGGCGAAGACGCGCGGCCCGAGCAGTGGCGGGACTTATGCGTAAGCGAAGACGCGCTGCCCGAGCAGTGGCGGGACTTATGCGTAGGCGAAGACGTGCTGCCCGAGCAGTGGCGGGACTTATGCGTAGGCGAAGACGTGCTGCCCGAGCAGTGGCGGGGCGTACGCATTGTTGAAGACGTTTAGCTGTACAAAATGTAATGGAGGCAAAAATATCGAGAATAACAATATATTTCTATTATTTATAATAGAATGAAAATACACATATCTGTTTTGAACCCTAGATCAGGGGTAGAAACGTCGCAGGTGCTCGATGTTCCAGGAATTGGGGATGTCGACGCCGTCTAGGTCGGAGAGCCTATATGCACCTGGTCGAGTAACTGCCTTGACGATGTATGGCCCCTCCTAGGGAGATGATAGTTTATGCATCCCCTCCTTGCTCTGCTTTTGGCAGAGAACGAGGTCGCCGATTGCAAAAGCTCTGCCGTTGACATTGCGATTGTAATATCGCCTGATCCCTTCTAGATATTTAGCTGTTCGTAGACAGAAGATCAGGCGCTCTTCGTCTAACTTGTCGACTTCGTCTGCTCTGGCCTCGTTGGAGTGGGCTTCTTCGTATACCTCAACCCTTGGAGATCGATAGATTACATCTGCAGGTAGTACCGCCTCCGAGCCATACACCATAAAATATGGCGATACTCCTGTGTTCCGGCTGGGTTGAGTCCGAAGTCCCCAGATCACCGCGGTAATTCGTCAATCCAGTTGCCTGGGCTTCTCTCCACGACTGCGTGGAGACGCTTCTTGAGGGCGTCGAGCAGCATACCGTTTGCCCTCTCCACTTGGCCGTTGGCTCTAGGATGAGCCACGGACACATATTTGACGGATATGCATCTTTCTTCGCAGAAATCCCAAAAATCACTTCCAGTAAATGTTGATCCCAGGTCGGTGATGATGCTGTTCGGAGGCCCGAAGCGATAGGAGATGTCCTTGAAGAACTCTGCTGCTTTGGTTGCCGTAGCCTTGACTAACGGCTTGTACTCGATCTACTTGGAAAACTTATCGATGGCGACATAAATAGAGCAAAATCCCCCTCTTGCCGTTTTAAATGGACCAACCATGTCCAGTCCCCATGTAGCGAAAGGCCATGATGCAGGGATGGTCTGCAACTCTTGGGCTGGTACATGTGTCTGCTTGGCAAAGAATTGGCATGCCTCGCATTCTCTGACTATCTTCTCGGCGTCCTGGACTGCTGTTGGCCAATAGAAACCTGCTCGGAAAATCTTGCCGACCAGAGTACGTGAAGCCGCGTGATTGCCGCACATGCCACTATGAGCCTCTTGAAGGATCCTAAGACCCTCTTCCCTTGGGACGCATTTTTGTAGTACTTCGCTCCTGGTATTCTTGCGCAAGAGTTTACTGTCGACCAGGACATAGCTTTTGGATCTTCGGACCAGGCGCTCGGCTTCTGTTCTATCTTCGGGGACCCTTGTTTCCAGTAGGTAATCAATGAACTGGGTTCTCCAGTCCTCTTCAGGGGTTGGGATATACGCCACTATCTGGTCGGTCGCGGAGCTGCTGGTATCGCCATCAGTCTGTATGGAGGGGTTGAACAGATCCTGGATAAAAATGCCTGCGGGGACGTCGGACCGGGATGATCCGAGCTTTGACAATTCGTCGGCCGCCTGATTTTCGCTTCGAATGATATGATGGAATTCTATTCCAAGGAATTTCCCTTCGATTTTTCTGATTGTGGCGACGTAGGAGTCAATTTTCTCATTGTTGCAGTCCCAGTCTTTGTTAACCTGGTTGATGACCAGGGCCGAGTCCCCATAGACCATGATGCGACGGATGCCGAGCTCTGAGGCTATCTGGAGACCATGCAAGGCGGCCTCGTATTCGGCCGCGTTGTTGGACGCCATGAAGTGAATTCGCAAGACGTAACGGAGGCGCTCACCGGAGGGCGATATAAGGAGTACTCCGGCTCCAGCGCCGCTGATGCTGAGGGACCCGTCGAAGAACATTGTCCAATACTCTTCCTGTGTCGGATGCGAAGACTCTTGTATCTCTGTCCATTCAGCTATGAAATCGGCGAGTACCTGCGACTTGACTGTTATTCGGCTGCGGAAATCAATGGAGTATGTTCCCAGCTCTACTGCCCGTTTTAGGATCCGGCCGTTGGCGTCTTTGTTTCGGAGGATGCTACCCAGGGGGTATTCAGAGATTACTGCTATGGAATATCCTTCAAAATAGTGACGGAGCTTTCTTGAGGTGACGAGAACAGTGTATATCAATTTCTGCACCGTTGGGTAACGGGTATTGGACTCGTTGAGGACTTCACTGATGAAGTAAACGGGTCACTGGACCGGATAGGCGTGACCGTCTTCTTCTCGTTCAACGACGATGGCAGTGCTGACGACGTTATTAGTTGCGGCGATGTAGATCAGCAATGTTTCGTCCTTTTTTGGAGCTGTGAGAAGCGGAGGACTCGTCAAGAAGCGTTTGAGTTCTCTGAAGGCCGTATCTGCCTCGTCTGACTAGGTGAACTTCTCGCCAGCTTTTAGTAACTTGAAAAATGGGAGGCCTTTCTCGCCCAGTCTGGAGATGAAACGGCTAAGGGCCACCATGCACCCGGTGAGCTTTTGCACATCTTTGACATTGGTCGGAGGCTTCATCCTCATAACCACGTTGATTTTTTCTGGGTTGGGGAGGATGCCTTGCTTGCCGACGATGTTACCGAGCAAGTTGCCGGATCGGACGCCGAATATACACTTGCCAGGATTAAGCTTCCATTGGAATTTGTCCAGTTTTTCAAAAACTGCTTCGAGGTTGGAGATGAGGTCTTCAGCCGTTCGAGTCTTGATGACGATGTCATCAACGTATGCTGCAGCGACGTCGGGGATAAGGTCGTCCAGACAAGCTTGAATCGCCCGTTGGTAGGTTGCTCCAGCATTCTTCAATCCGAAAGACATGGTCTTGTAGCAATAATCCCCGAAAGGGGTGATGAAAGACGTCTTCTCTTGGTCTTCTTCCTTCAAAGCGATCTGATGGTATCTGGAGTAGCAGTCGAGGAAACTGAGTAGCTCGCATCCTGCTGTTGAGTCAACGACTTCGTCGATTCGTGGAAGACCGAAGGGGTCT